>JADRCD010231923.1:0-20615 GCA_019843815.1 Montemys delectorum | reverse complement strand
TGTAACATCACCACACTAATTTAGTAAATGTAACATTGCACTGATAGCAAAATGATTAAGGATTCAAAAAAATGATGAGAACTATAGACTAGTTCCCCCTGTTAAAACCAACATTATTAATAAAAATATTAATACCTCATTTATGAACATATTTTTTAAAATGCCATGTAACAGTTGTTTTCTGTAGAGATGCAAATTCAGTTCAACAGATGGAAATCAATAAGTGTAAATAAATAGAATCAAATATACATGATCATCTCAATTGAGAAAACATCTCTTACAAATATCAACATCCCTTCATGATAAACTGTCCCAAGGAAACTTGGAACAATAGGAAAATAAGAAACTTGCAGGCAACGTTATATTAAATGGAGACAACCTAAGACCATTTCTTCTAAGACCTTAGAAAGAAATAAAGATTTCCACTCTTTTCATCCTTACTGTTACCAATTTAGCACATGGATCTTAAGACAAGAAAGGCCTGGCATTGGTGGCACACACCTTTAATCCTAGTACTTGAGAGGCAGAGGCAGAGGCAGACAGCTTTCTGAGTTTGAAGCTAGCCTGGTCTACAGAGTGAGTTCTAGGACAGCACAGGCTACACAGAAAAACCATGTTTCAAAAAAATAAAAATAAAAAAAAATAAAAAAAGACAAGAAAATAAAAAGTATACATATTCAAATAGAAGAAATTATTTTCTCTCTTTTTACTCAGTAATCACATACTAAAAATATTGTGGATATTTTTTGTATGAATGGCCCTTTTACTGAGGAGTTCCAGAAATTTGTGCTTTTAAATATCATCTCATTTGTATTTTTTAAAAAATTCTTTAATCATTTTTTTACAGTCCAGTCTTAATTCCCTCTTCCTGTCTTTCCTCTGACTGTTCCTCCCCCTCCCTGTCTCCAAGAGGATGTACCCACTCCCACCCTACCAGACCTCCCCATTCCCTGGGGGCCCAACTCTCTAGAGGATTAGTTGCATCTTTTCTCACTGAAGATCAGGCAGTCCTCTGTTGTATGTGTGTTGTGGGCCTCATCATCTGGTGTATGCTGCCTGGTTGTTGGCTCAGTGTCTGAGAGATCTCTGGGATCCAGATTAGTTGAGACTGCTGCTCTTACTATGGGATCACCCTCTTCCTCAGCTTCTTTCAGCCTTTCCCTAATTCAACCACAGGGGTCTCAGGCTTCAGTCCATTGGTTGGGTGCAATTATCTGCATCTGACTCTTTCTTTTGCTCGTTGGACCTCTTAGAGGACAGCCATGCTAGGCTCCTGTTTATAAAGACACCATTGCTTCAGTAATAGCATCAGGCCTTGAGGCCTCCTCTTGAGCTAGATCCCAATTTAGGCCTATCACTGGACCTCCTTTCCCTCAGTCTCTTGTTCATTTTTGTTCCTGTAGTTCTTTTAGACAGGAACAATTCTGGGTCGGAGGTTTTGACTGTGGGATGGTAACCCCATCTCTCTCCACTTGATGTTTCTACTGGAGATATTTTTTGAGCAGCTTTGAATTCTACTTTTTTTATGGGGGGGGGGCGTGCATCAAATGATATAGGTGTAAAAATGAACAAACAAGTCATTCACATTAGAATCTTCTTTCAGATTAAGTTGTTCTGCTAACTTGTTCCATTTGGAAGATGTAGGGTTGGACATCAGAGACAAGAAATCCGCAACATCCTGGCTGTAAAGCTGTATCCCATTCCCTCTTCCATAGTAATTAGAATTTCAGTTCAACCGCTGTACAGAGAATCACAGAAAACTTTCAGTATTAGAATCATACTCCCTTCCAACCTGCCTGGTTTCACAGTCCTTAGTACCATCCTCAATGAGGAAGGAATAAAATCCCTTCTTAATAAACCTGTAGCCCCCAAACCTATCAACTGCATATTGAAACAATTATCTCCTTGTAGTGTGTGTGTGTGTGTGTGTGTGTGTGTGTGTGTGTGTGTAACTCAGAAAATTACACAAGATTTCTTCCTTAGTCATTTTGTACCTTATATTTTTAAATTTTGTGCATGTGGTATTTTGTTTGCATATATATTTGTGCACCTTGGTGGGCGTAGAGACTAGAAAAGAATATTGGATGCCCTGAAACCGGATTACAGTTACAGATAGTTGTGAAACACTGTGTTAGGAATCAAATGTAGGTTCTCCAGAAGAACACTCACAGTGCTTGTAACCACTGAGGCTTCTCTTCAGCACTTCACCTTTTTTGTTTTTTAAGAAATAGTATCTTATTGAACCTCTCCTATTCAACTGTCCAGCAAGCCCCAGACATCCTCCTATTGTCACCTTTGCAGCAGGAGGATTTGGGAGGCAGGGTACCAAGTCAGTCTCTTTATGTGGGCTGTAGGGCTAAATCCAGGTTTTTATGTTTGTGGCAAGCACTTTACCAAAAGAGCCATCTCTCCAGTCTTCTCAACATTTTAAATTCAAACATTCTCCTTTGCAAGAGGATGTTCATTTAGCACCTAAGGAATGGGCTTGGCCTTCACATTTAATGTACCCCTGGGGATCATTCAGGGAAAATTCTGTGTGGGGCTGCAGCATCTGGGTGAGTCACAAAGTTTGTTGGGGTTTCCTGTTTATCTCTACCTTGAGTTCAGAAAGGTGCAGTCATTTCATGCCATCTTATCCCATCAGAAACTTGGACCCAGACTCAGGTATAGGCTTCAAACACCAGAGGTTCAAAGGTTAGAGCCTTAAGTGATTCTTTGTATGATAGTCTTTTATTGTCAGTGATTGGCAGGCTCACTTCCCCAACTCAGAGGCCGGATATTCCATTGATAAAAGTCCATTTTAAAATAAAATTGACATCTTCCTCACCCATAAGATCAAATGGAAACATGTCTCTTTCCCAAAGAAGCTTTATAAACCTTATATCTTCTCGTTGAAGGTTTTATTATATTTTTTTAACTATTTCATTGCCTGTCCATGAAACGTTGAATGACTTTGTTTCCATAACACTGTACGAGCTCACAGTCATAGTGAACATTCCAAGTGAGCTCCTTAAGGTTTCCACATGCCAGCCTGATTCACATGTGTCTCTCATATGCTTAATACTACAACCTTCTAGAGCTACAAGACTTGTAGAGTCATAGCCATGGGGTTCAGTAGTGACTATGCTCGTAGATGTTTTAGGTCCTCATCCTGCTTTGATACACCCAACTGTTCATTGCTTCTGAATACAGCTAGCCTGTAGGTTCTTGGGAGGCTTTTCCATGGGTAGAGAAGCAATGGATACATTTGTGCATCATCTGTTTCAACTTCTGAGTGAAAAAGATAATGTAGCTTCTCTTCATTCTTGCCCTGGCATCTTTCTCATGAGCATTTTATAGTCTGTTTTTATTATATTCTTTCCCATTTCACTAACTCCTACTAGATTGTCCACCCCTTAGCCATTCATGTTCTTTTTCCTTAAAAAAAAAAAAACCCAACAACAACAACAATGACAACAACAATAGCATAATACAAGACAAAACAAGTCAGGAAAATTATGGTGTCTGATTTTGTTGACCAACTACTCATGAACATGGTTCTCTACAGGAACATGCCTGATTTTTCTGTTCTGACTCTATTGGTAAAAGAGAAGAGTCTATAGATTTTTCCCTCTTCTAGAAACTTGTTTATAAATAGCTTATTAGCTAGGGATGCAACTTTACGTTTATTTCTGCTCTTTCCTGCTAGAATTTTGTCCTTCTTGAGCTCAGGTAAGTCTTCTTATTGGTCCACCCTATGTGGAATGTCATCATCAATTCCTTCTCCATTATGGTCAGAGATATGTACAGGAAGAGGTGATATAAAGACTGAAAAGCCACAGAAGGGAAACAATTGAAACAAAGAAAAACAACCAAAACATTTTCCAATCACGAGAAGTACCCATGTGATTTTTTCTTAAGACCTTAAAAAAGTCCATTAGAAAATTCTTAGAACTCATAACTAGTTTAATAATGATATAAAGTCAACATGCAAAAAGTCATAACCCTTCTCTATATCAGTTATGAGCATGCCCAGAAAAAAAAAATTCAGGAAAAAATTCACAAGTGTTAGATATCAGAGACAAAGACCAAGGGAATATGGTCAATGAGCCCAATCAAAGGAAAAGACATGCTCTCCAGTGAGAATTGTAGACACAGCAGAGATATCAGAAGACATTATGATTGAAGTCTTCCCATTCTCATGGACTAGCAGAACAAGATCGTGAAATAGCTATGCTAAAGAAAACAATCTACAGATTCAATGCACTCACCACCAATATTAAAATTTTGTAGACTACAAAAAAAATTTTGGAATTCATGTAAAGTACAGATTAATCTTAACAGCTAAAACTATCCTAAACAAGAAAATCAACATTAGAAGTAGCATAGACTCAAGGAGCTGAAGGGTTTGCAACCCCTTAGGACGAACAACACTATGAACTACCTAGTAACCTCAGGGCTCCCAGGGACTAAACCACCAACCAAAGATGGTGGGACTCATGGCTCCAGCTGCATATGTAGCAGAGGATGGCCAAATTGGTTATCCACGGGAGGAGAGGCCTTTGGCCCTGTGAAGGTTCTATGCCCCAGTGTAGGGGAATGTCAGGGCTAGTAAGCAGGAGGGGGTGGATTGGTGAACAGGGGAGAGGGGAGGGAACAGGGGTTTGTTTTAGTTTTTGTTATTTTACTTTATTATATATATATATATTTTTTTTTGGAGTGGAACCTGGGAAAGGAAATATTGTAAATAAAGAAAACATCTAATAAAATAAAGAAAAGAAAAGAAAACAACAACAAAAAAGAAGTAGCATACTGAATTACCTCAAGTTAAATTACAAATCAACAACAACATCATAAGGCAGACACTTAGAATAGAGGACCCAGAAGTAAATCCACATCACTGTACCTGCCTTATTTTTAACAAAATTATCCAGAATATATGTTGGAAAAAAAGGGCATATTTGAACAAATACTTCCAGGAAATTTGATCAATAAATCTGGAAGAAATTTGAACTGCTTCTCTTGTCTCACATGTAAAATTTTCAGCATGAGTCAAGGGCTTTACTGTATAATCTGTATGTTAGAAATTTCTAAAGAAAATCAGTGTAGAAATCCATCACTGTACATAGTCATGGACTTTCTAAAAATCATTAGCCTAACAAAGTAAATATTCTCATGTATTAAGATGTTTGGTTGCATGACTCTAAAAAGCCAATATATAAATGGGAATACAATTTTTACAACAGAAGAGTCATACAAAAATGTAGCACTACAACTGGCAGAGATTATAAAACTACCACAGTTCCTCATAGCTGAGGTATGTAGTTAGATATGGTAAAAGGAGATAGATAGTAAAATTGTAAAACTATTGAATAAGGTCAGTTTTTGAATTTAGACGATATAAGCATGTTTTAGTATTAGATTTTCAAAAGTTGTGGTTGATACTGTGAAAAATATTGTTTGAGAAGAACAGCTATCAAGTTGCTATTCATATATCATATATTGAAATAGACATGTTCAGAATAAATCTCTAAAATTCAGAAAGAGCTTTGAAATGTTATACACTATAAAAACAAAATTGATTACAGTTAATTAATTATTCTTTTAATCCATATAGATTGATATGAAGTAATAATATCATTTTAGAAATTCTTCTAGAAGAAAAAAAACAATTATTATTATTTTTTTGGAAGTACAGGATCTGAATGCATTTCTTAAAAATGGCATCAGACTTTTACAGTCATTGCAAAAGAGAAATGAAAAATCTGGCAGCTCAGTAGTTGAGGTACATCTGAGACTATCTAAAACACACTGGGTCTAAAACAGCAGTCATCTCCTCTAGACTGGTACAGCACCCCGGGGCTCTGAGCATGCTCGGCCCCATGCAGCACAATCGGAGTCCTGGGGGCCTACGGGTGCACCAGCCAGGAGGGTAAAGGCTCGAAGCTCAAATCTTGAACACTGACTGCTCAAAAAAGCAATTATTTAAAAGAATAGCTGAGTCAGTAGAGATAGACAACCTTTATGAAGAAATAACTATAAGATATAACTGATATCTCATAAATGATATATGAAGAAACTCTAGAAATTAGGTAAGGGGCCATCCTATGTGAGTATAAAACAAAAAGAGAATTTTGTGTTTAGATTTGGATCTTATGTCCTAAATATGTCACATGAGGCTAAGATTTAAGATTCTGCATCATACTCTTTTAGTCAGTAGTCATGACATACATCTCTGTTTTCTGGTTTCCTGGTATACATCATCTTCCACCAGTTCTCTTAATTCACATTTTCCGGTTCATTTTAAACACTATGTATAACTTCTTGTCCCTCTCCTATCTCTCTTCATTTGTTTGATGCCTATCTACTATTTTATCAGACAATTATTTTCTTTCTTCTATTAAACATGCAAGGAAGTATATTGATAAGGGCACGGAGAAGAATCTTATTTGTTATTATTCCTGAAGGTCATTTATTTCTTTAATAATTCGTTCTTCATACCAAAAATTCCTATTTGAAAAAAGACAATAGTAAAACTTATTTCTATATATGGAAGATAAATTGAACATTTTCAGTGTATACATAATTTTAGGTGAATTGCTATAGTCAGGAAAAGAGGTTCATAATAATTCATATTATTAACCATGAAATAGCAGTCCTTTTCTTATGAAAAAATCATATGACACAGCATTCAAAAACTTCCATCCTGGTAGTGACCATTACAGTAGCAACAACAGTCTTGCTTTTTAATATTTTTCCCAGGTCATTGCTATTACTCTTCCAACTTAACTTCAAAGAATGTAATTAGCAAAGATACTTTGTCAAGATATTTTCACAAAAGAATAAAAATGATAACTTCATTTTAATAGGAACTGACATGAAGACTATTTAAATCTTGGAGAAATGAATGAAAATAGCTATTATAATCCTTAAATTAGTCTTAATTTTACAAACATTATGTAAGAATAATAATGAGGCAAGAATTATGGGATAATTGTTAAGTGTGTGTCAATATTTCTTCCTCAGAAACTTAGTTCTAAAATTCATCAGCTATATTACACTTAACATCTCTTATAGTTTTTATTATATGTAGATAATTGTTAAATTTATATTTAAGGTGTTCTAAGATACTAGTTATAAGATATAATGTTGTTTTATGTATAATTAATAAACCATAAAGACAAAAATTAAACTCAATATTCCATCAATCATAAAATGAATTATAATTTCAAATGATAGCTAGATAAAAGAAATTGTTTACAATCTTAAATTTATTATAAATGAAATATTTGTGACAATGGAATGACACATTGAAATCACAAAATGTAAATTGTATTAGCAACATAATAATAATTATCTGGGACTCTCAGCTTTAAAGTAACTGGAATCAAAATGCTGTACAATCATTCTTTGGTAGTATCTGCTTTCAAATATTTTATCTACAGCTTAATATGGCATGTATTGATATAGTTATGTTTAATTTTAAGTATTTAATGTCATTTATTTCTTTAAAATTCAACAATGTTGTTTGATAAGATTTATTTTTAATTGTGTATGTGGGAGAGAAAGACAGAGAGAGAGACAGACAGATTTGCATACACACGAGGATAGGTACTTAATCTAGAATAGCATGTCAGATCTCATGTAGCTGAGTAGTACTCCATTGTATAAAAATGTCATATTTCCTTTATTCATTCTTAGGTTGATTCATCTAGATAGGTTGCTTCCAATTACTGGCTATTGTGAATAAAGCTGCTATGAACATAGTTCAGCTAGTGTCCTTGTGGTGGAATAGAACATCCTATGCCATTCCAAGGAGTGTATAGATGGGTCCTGAGATAGATCAATTTCCAATTTCTTGGAAACTACCATGTTGACTTCCAAGTCTGCACTCCTACCAGCAGTGGAGGAGTTCTCCTTGTCCACATCCTTACCAGCATGAACTGTAAATTGTGTTACTGATTTTACACATTCTGAGAGGTATTAAATGGAATATCGAAGTGTTTTTTATTTTCGTATTTCTGATGGAGAAGGATGTTGAACATTTCTTTAAATGTTTCTCAGCCACTTGAGATTCCTCTATTGAGAACTCTCTGTTTAGATATGTACAGCATGTTTTTTAAAATGGGCTATTTGATCTTGAGTTCTTTATTATTTTGGTTAGTAAGCCTCTACTGGACTTGGAGTAGGTAAAAATCTTTTTCCCTTCAGTAGGTTGTTTCTTTGTCCAATTGACAGTGTCTTTTGCCTTACTGAAAATTATCAGTTTCATGAGGTTCCATTTATTAATTTTTGATCTTAGTGCCTGCTCTACTAATTCACCTATTCAGAAAGTTATCTTCTCTACCAATCTTTTAAAGGACACCCACAACTTTCTCTTCTATCAGATGCAGTATGTCTGGGTTTAAGTTGAGGTCATTGATCCCATTGGCCTTGGGTTTTGTTCAGGATAATAGAAATAGATCCTTTTGTATTCTTCTACATGCAGACATCCAGTTAGACAAACAACATTTGTTGAAAATGCTTTCTTTTTTTCTTTTTTCTATTTCTAGCATCTTTATAAAAAATCAGGTGCCCATAGGTATGTAGATTTACATTTGGGCCTTCAATTTGATTCCATTGGTCAATCTTTTTGTTTTTATGTTGATACCATGCAGTTTGTATTATTATTGGTCTGTTGTATAGTTTGAAATCAGGGATGATGATATCTACAGCATCTCTTTAATTGCTTAGAATTTTTTTTCCATATGAAGTTGAATAAAGTTTTTTCAAGGTCTGTAAAGAATTTTGATGGAATTTAATGGAAATTGCATTGAATCTGTAGGTTGCTTTTTGTAAACAGGCATTTTTCTGTTATTCCTACTGATCCATGAACATTTCCATCTTCTGAGATCTTCAAATTCTTTCTTTAAAACCAGAAGTTTGTGTCTCTAGTATTGATCTTTTACTTTCTTTGTTAGAGTTACCACAATGTAGTTTATATTATTTGTAGATATTGTGAAGAATGTTACTTTCCTGATATCATTCACAGCCCATTTGTTATTGGTAAATACAGGGGTCACTTACTCAATCTTATATCCTGCTACTTCCTTGAAAATGTTTATTGGCTGTAGGAGTTACACATTGGGATTTTTAGGGTCATTTGTGTATACTATCATATCATCTGCAAGTGTACTTCAACTTTACCCTTTCCAATTTACATCCCCTTGATATATTTTAGTCCTCTTACTGCTGTAACTAAAGCATCAAGTACAATATTGAATATAAATAGATAGCATGGCTGAACTTATCTTGGTTCTGATTTCAGTGGAATTACTTTGAGGTTCCCTCTATTTAATTTGAAGTTGGCTATAATCTTGTTGTAAATTATTATCTTTTGGTATATCACTTTTATCTCTAATATATCCAATACTTTTGTCATGAAGAGTTAATGAATTTTGTCAAACACTTTTTTGGCATCTAATAAGATGAACATGTCTTTTGTTTTCAAGTTTACTTTTATGGTGGATCATTTTGACCAGTTTTCATGCATTCAACCATTCCTGCATCTTTTTGATTAATTCTTGGATTCAATTTATTAGCATTTTATTGAGTATTTTTGAATTAATGTTCCTGAGGCAGACAGGCCTGTACTTCTCTTTTTTTGTTAAGGCTTAATGTGGTTTAAGATCAGGGTAACAGGACTCATGAAATGAATTTGACAGTGCCTTTCCTGTTATCAACATATGTGTTTTTAGGTATACAAGTGCTCTGTCTTCATGTATACCAGAAGAAGGAATTAGACCCCACTACAAATGGTTGTAAACCACCATGTGGTTGCTGGGGATTAGTCATCTTATCCACTGAGTTAATTAGTTCTCTTTCTCTCTCTCTCTCTCTCTCTCTCTCTCTCTCTCTCTCTCTCTCTCTCTCTCTCTCTCTCTCTCCCTTCCCTGATGACTAAGGACTTTGAATATTTCTTTAAGTGCTTTCTTTCAGCCATCTAAGATTCTTGTATTGAGAATTCTCTACTGAGAATTTTCTGTTTAGCTCCATAAAAATTTTTTTTAATTGAGGTATTTGGTTTTTAGAGTGTAATATCTTGAGTTCTTTATATATTTTGAATATTAGCCCTTGGTCATGTATAGGGTTAGTAAAGATCTTTCCCCAATCTGTAGGTTGCTGTTTTGTCCTACTGAAAGTGTCTTTTGTCTCACAGCAGCTTTTCAGTTTCATGAGGTCTTATTTATCAATTGTTGTTCTTAGAGCTTGAGCCATTGGTGTTCTAGTCAGAACCAGTGTTTTCATGTAACCTCCATGGTGATTTTTCCTTCTAACATCTTTCTGTAGTACTGAATTTGTGTATAGATATTGTTTTAATTTGGATTTACTATGCAATATCTTATTTTCTTCATTTATGGTGATTTAAAGTTTTGCTGGGTATGGTAATCTGAGATGACATCTGTAGTATGTTAGAGTCTGCAACACATTTGTCCAGATTGTTTTGTTCCTGATTTTAGAATCTCCATTGAGAACTCACATGTAATTCTACTAGGAATGTGCTTTTATATGTTACATGATATTTTCCTTTACTTCTTTGAATATTCTTTTTTTGTCCTGTATATTTGAATTTTTGTGGGAATATTATGTGCTGAGAGGGACTTTATTTTCTGGTCCATTCCATTTGATCTTATGTATGCTTCCTGTATCTTTATAGGCGTGTTCTTACTGAGCTTGGGGAAATTTTTATAACTTTTGTTGAAAATACTTCCTGTAATTTTTGGCTGGTATTCTTCAACTGTTTCTGTTTCTATTATTCATAGGGTTTGACCTTTCATAGTGTCCCTGGTTTCCTGGATCTTTGTGTCAGGGATTTTTTTTTTTCAGATGTAGCATTATTTTATTGGATATTATCTTTATTTACATTTCAAATGTTATCCCTTTTCTCAATTTCCCTCCATTCCAGGAGCACCCTATCACATCCTCCCTCCCCTTGCTTCTATGAGGGTGGTCCTCCACCTACCCACCCACTCCCACCTCCCTGCCCTCGATTCCCCTATGGTGGGGAATCTATCGAGCCTCCATAGTGCCAAGGACCTCTCCTTCTGTTGGTACATCCTCTGCTACATATGCACCTGGAGCCATGTGTACTCCTTTGTTGAACTCCCTAGGAGTTCTGGGGAGTCTGGCTGGTTGATATTGTAGTTGTTCCTATGAGGTTGCAAACCCCTTCAACTCCTTCAGTCCCTTCTCTAAGTCCTCTGTTAGGGACCCTACTCTCAGTCCAATGGTTGGCTGCTAACATCCACCTTTATATTTGCAAGGCTCTGGTAGGGCTTTTTAGGAGACAGCCATATCAGACTCCTTTCAGCAAGCACTTGCTGGCATCCACAACAGTGTCTGGGTTTGGTAACTGTATATGGGACCCCAGGCGGGACAGTCTCTGGGTCGCCTTTATCTCTGCTCTGCACTTTATCTCCACATTTGCTCCTGTATTCTGTTCTAAGAAGGACCGAAGCACCCACACTTCAGTCTTCCAATCCTACATCAGATACAGCATTTTTTGACTGATGTATTCATTTATTCTATCTGTGATGACTGAGATTCTTTCTTCCATCTCTTAGATTCTGTTGGTGAGGCTTACCTGTGTAGTTCCTGTTTGCATTCTTAAATTTTTCATCTTTGGTTGTCCCTTAGTTGTTTTCTTTATTATTTCTATTTCCATTTTCATGTCTTAATAGAAATATTTGTTTCCTTCCACTACTATTTTTATTTGTTGTCTTCTTTTCCCTCAATTATTTGCTTGTATTTTCCTGGGTTTCTTTATGAGATTTATTCACTTCTTTTAAATGACCTCTATCATCTTCATATTTCTGGTTTTAAGGTCTTTTTTTTGCTTATGCTTTTGCTATGTTGAAATTTTCAGAGCCTACTGTAATAGTTTAGTAGGGCTCTGGTGGACATATATTGGCTTGGCTATTATTGATTGTTTTCTTAAGCTAATATCTAGACAACTAGTTTTGGTTGATTATAGAAGTGGGTGATAATTTCTGGAAATGGCTAGATAGGGTGGAAATTTTGTTTTCTGTTTTCTGTTTCCTCTCTAGTTTTTCATAGAGTGTGCTGGCTGAGTAACATCTTTTTCACTGGCTGTTCAGGCGTTGTGTTCATGAGGGAATGATTACTGGTGTGAAAGGCTTGGAATGGGAAAATAATGGGGAGATTATCTTAAATACACTATCTTCTGGATTACTATGAAACAAGGTAGTTCTTTAATATTTCATATTTATTTATTATTGTTTTATTGATTGATGTGAAGGATCAAATCAATTAACTCAAATAGGATAACTGTACACTTTTTATAAAGATACAAATTGAACTGCTTCTCAGTCTTTTAAAAGACAAAGACAAATTGAGCAGACAAAATAATAACAGGCTTTTCTTGTACTTTCTCTGTAAATTAATGTTATAATGCCATAGATTGATACTAAGTTGTACTTCTTATTTTTATTTATGTATTCTTTCTTCTAAATAACAATAGAAGGTTTTTTTCTAAGTTAAATTTTACTTTTTACTTATAAACTTTTATCCTGCTATCTATCCCCTTCATAGTTGCCACTTCCCACAATCCTTCACCAACCCTCCCCTACTCTCATCTGAACATGTCACTGCAAGGCTGTTTCCTCTCCCACTGAGGCCACACAAGGCTCATCAGCTTTTAGAACAGATTCCACATATAGGCCATGGCTTTTGAGGTAGCCCTCACTCCAGTTGTTCAGGACCCAAATGAAGACTAAGTTGCACATCTGCTACATATACGCAGGGAGGCCTAGGTCCAGCCTGGGTATGTCTTTTGGTAGTTAGTTCAGACACTAAGAGCCCAAAGGGTCCAGGTTAGTTGAATCTGTTGTTTTTTCTGTGGAGTTCCTGTAACCTTGCAGTCCTTCTTCCTATTCTTCCATAAAAGTCCCCAAGTTCCATCCACTGTTTGGTTGTGTCTCTATTTGTGTGAGTCAGCTGCTGGGTGGAGCCTCTCAGAGGACGACATGTACTTGTCTGAAAACATAACAGACTATCATTAATAGTGTCAGGGATTGGTACATGCCCATGGAATGATCTCAAGTTGAACGAGATATCAGTTGGCCTTTCCCCCAGTCTTTGCTCCATTCCCCATGCCTGCATTTCTTGTAGATAAGATAAATTTTGTGTCGAATATTTTGTGAGTGGGTTGGAGTTTCTGTAGTTACTCTGGGGTTTCAGACTGGTTACAGGAGGTGACCTCTTCAGATTTCATATCCTCAATGTAGTAAGTCACAGCTAAGGTCTCTTCCATTGGTTTTTGGGCATCTTCTTATCCTAGGCCTCCTTATGGAGATGTCCCCTACCTCCTCACCTCCATTATGTTTATGGATATCTAGCTATTGTTCCTGTCCTTCCACAAACCTGATCATAAATGTCCCATATTCCTTTCTGCCAGACCCTTCCCTCCAGTCATCTTTTGTGACTATTTTATTTCCCCTTCTAAGTGATATTCAAGCATCCTTGCTTGGGTCTACTTCTTATTTAACTTCTTTGGGTTTGTGCAATATAGCATGGTACCTGTATTTTATGGCTAGTATACAATTATAAGTGAGTACATATCATACACATCCTTCTAGGACTGGGTTACCTCATTCAGGATATTTTCAAGTTCCATCCATTTACCTGTAGAATATGTGGTATCTTGGTTTTTAATAGCTGAATAGTATCTCATTATGTGGATGTACCACATTTCTTTATCCATTGCTCAGTTGAGGAAAATCTAGTTTGTTTCTACTTCTGGCTATTATGAACAAAGCTGCTATGAACATAATTGAGGAAGTGTCTTTGTGGGATGTTGGAACATCTTTTGGGTTAATACCCAGGATTGGTATAGATGGGTAAGGAGGTAGAACTATTTCCTGTTTTCTGAGAAACTACTAAATAGATTTCCAAAGTGGTTGTACAAATTGTATTCCCACTAGCAAGGTGCCCTGCATCCTTGCCAGCATGTGCTATCTTTTGAGTTTGTGATCTTAGCCATCCTGATGGGTTTAAGATGGAGTATCATAGTTGTTTTGATTTGCACTTCCCTGATGATTAAGAACTTTGAATATTTCTCTCATTCAAGAATTCTCTCCTGAAAATTCTATTTCAGCTCTGTACCCCATTTTTTAATTGGTTTGTCTGGGCTGTTGATATCTAACATCTTGAGTCAGAAGTAAATTTGGATATTAGCCCTCTCTCAGATGTAGGGTTAGATAAGATCCATTTCTAATCTGTAGGCTGCAGATTTGTCCTATTGACAGTGTCCTTTGCCTTACAGAATCTTTGCAGTTTCCTGAGGTCCCATTTATCAATTGTTGATCTTAAACCCTGAGCCATTTGTGTTCTATTCAGGAAATCGTCTCTTGTATCAATGCATTCAATATATTTTCAACTTTCTCTTCTATGAGATGTAGTATATATGTAGAACTAGATTTATGTTGACGTCTCTGTACCAAGACCATGAAAATTTATCACTATTGCTTTGTACTCCAGGTTGATGGTGACTCCTCCTGAAGTTCTTTTATTCTTCAGGATAGCTTTTGGCTATTCTTTTGTTGTTATTGTTGTTGTTGTTGTTATTGTTGTTGTGGTTGCCTTTTTTTTCATATGAATTTGAGAATTTCTCTTTTGAAAAGATCTATGAAAAAACTGTGTTGGAATTCTGATGGGGATGGCCTTGAATATGTAGCCTGTTTTTGGTAAGATAGCCATTTTCATTGTGTTAATACTACCTATCCACTTTGTGGTATCTGTTGCATAGATCATAGACAGTCACTTTAAAGATGTCTCTCTTCACAGCACATAGTGACCATTACATATGGCTATAACCGAATAAAATGCAGAGTTCAATGATTTGTGACGACCACATTAGATACTTCTACATTAAAGCTCCTGTATATATAACTAAAGGTACATCTCCACAGTAGGTTAGAAAAGGAAAAGTTTAAGAGCCAGACAACCGGGAATTCTGCTGTGAAACGTCTTTCCTAGACATGGTCATATAAGATCAGATAAAATGCCAATATCAATAGACATGTTAATGCCCATGGCAGGCTGGAATTTCACTGAATTCACAACCCTAGATAAAGAGCTATAGGCTCTGAGGGAGATTGTATCTTTCCCATGGATAAACCCTGTATTTTGTAATAATTTTGTATTTTGTATTTGTTTAATACATATTAGTTGGATCTGAAACAACAACAACAACGGCAACAACAACAACAACAACATACACACACACACACACACACACACACACACACACACACACACACACATGTCTGGTTTGAATGTGCTTGGCCCGGACAGTGGCACTATTAGGAGTTGTAGGGCCTTGCTGAGGAGGTGTGTCACTGTGGGCATGGGCTTTAGATACTCCTAGCTGCCTAGAAGACAGTCTTCCTCTTGCCTTCAGAACAAGATTTTGAAATCTCAGCATCTCCAGTACCATGCCTTCCTGGATATTGTGCCAAGCTTCCTTCCTTGATGATAATCGACTGAACCTCTGAAACTGTAAGCTATCCCCAGTGAAATGTGGTCCTTCATAAGAGTTGCCTTGGTCTTGGTGTCTCTTCACAGCAATGGAAACCCTAAGGAAGATACAAACACACACAAACACACTTACACACACACACATACACATACACACACATGCGATTGTGCGCACATGCACACACATTCATAAAGAGAGAGAGATAGGAGAAAGACAGAGACACAGAGAAACAGAGACAGAGACAAAGATGGAGCAACAGAGATAGAGATAGACACACTAGGTATATTATTTATTTGTGCATACTTACTGATATACAAGTGTGTATCGTGATAATGATCAAAGTAAAGATGTTATACATTTGAGAATGAAAGGCAAACATGGAAAATGGTACAGGGAGGGCACTTGAGAAAAGACATGTGGGATAAAACAGAAGTTGGAATGTGATGTAATTAAATTTTAATTAAAAATGTACTGCATTTTAAGTTTCAAAACTGACTATGTTTCTATCCCCTTTAGGCCTCAATGTGGATAAGCAACCACTCTAATATGACATGATATAATATTGCGAAGGAGTATCAGAGAAATGCTCAGAAAAATAAGAGAATTGTGTATTTTTCTCTTGTTTTCTTTTCCACTGTACATAGCTTAGCTAGTAGAGCTGGAGTTTGAAGGCTGTATTGTTAGACTATCTTTGAATTCTTTGAATTCAAGATAGAATCTTTTAAAGTAATTTTACTTCTAGATACATATCTTTCTGCAGAAGCAATATTGTACAGAATAGACTCTCCTGGACCATAGAGTCCACCGTCTAGAAGATTCAAATTAATAATATATTAGATCTCTAAATAAATTCTGATTTTTATGAATAAAAATAAATAATTCTCAGATATGACAACTGATCATCTACATTTTCTGAATTATAACCTCTTCTGTAGCTGATGTTCTACATGTGATAACCTGTAAATTTATACTGACAATGATATTTAATATAAAGTTGTTCATAATGAATATACGGCTCCTATTTCAATATATAAGTAAGATGTGAAACCAAAAATATGACATTCCATGTAGCTGAAAGAGAAATAGATATACACGCCACTACCTTAGACTTGTATTGCCCAGTTCACGTATTTACTTTTGAATAATAAAAAGAAATTCTGCTTCTCTTGACGTAATATAAAGCATTAGATAGCAATATAAAATAAATATTTAAGAACTCTGTGATTTAATAAATTTAGTGAACCTAAGTTATGTGTGTGTGTGTGTGTGTGTGTGTGTGTGCACGTGTGCACATGTGTGTCTTTGATAAATCATCCTTTCTAGGAAAAGCAAAGTTTTAGTAGTTTGCTCTGCCTGCTGATGGATACTAATAAGTACTAGGAAACTGAAGATGGTCCTGTTGACCATAGTGTGTTTTTCTACCTTACTCACCAAATGACTTATCTAGGAAAGATAATATTATCTTATCTGAGCTACAGAACAACAATATTTGATGTCTTCTATTCAGAAAAGACCTTGTTACCAATATTGACTGTGACCTTATAGCAAATTGCTCACTCTTCATAAACGTTCATTAGCATGGATTTGGCTGTCCTACATATAGACACATGTGTTATCTCCTTTTACCATCTGAAGAAATATATACTGGGACTGTCCAGTAGATAACTGTAACTCTCCCAACATCATAAAAATGTTTAGTGTTTAATAAGAACATTCCAGTCAAAGACAGTCACCATAAATTAATAACAGAACTGCTGATTTCTTTTGCTTAGTAACACTATTACCACTGAAAAATGTCAATTTAGAATTACTTATATGGTTGTGTTTCTGATGCTGTGAACAAACTCACTGCCTAGCAAGTCATATGCAACTATGGCATAGAAAATTACATACAATACATATTTCTTGATAACAACAATGAATAAGTTGTCAATCTAAAGACAAATTGATGCATGTTGAATACAAGAACAAAGAAGTTATTCAAGCCAATTCCAAGGAGGGTTGAATTCTCACACCTACAATTAACTCTCCTCAAATCTCATCTAAGAGGACACGATTTTCAAAGAGAAAACAAAGTTTTAAGCAAGGCAGTTGTTGAAATCATATTGGGTGACAGGGCAGTGCAAGACAGAAAGAGTGCTTGCTCACTTATGTTGTGAGTCAAGTTAAAAATTGTGATAAGAAAGAAAAGGATTTTAGTGAGTTTTTTTTTATTATTATATATTTGTGGCCTTGCAGAGCCTGTGGAAACTGCCATGCTGTGTCAGAATGACCTAGGTGACTGCTTTCTCCTATCCTATCTTGTGTTACCTCCTGCAGAAGTATCTATTAGCTTTTAAAGTATTGGTATCTATTATCTATTAAGTATCTATTAACTTCAGGTATGTGTGTGTTTGTGTTTGTGTGTGTGATAGTAAATTGTTTCTCATTGGGTCACTTTTAAAGATTTACTATGTTGTATTTATCAGCATTTTTGAGTGTACTTATTTCGCTCATGAAATAAAACTGTCATTATAAAACATCTTATGCTGGCAGTAGCCTTGTACTTATTGTGTTTACTGTGTCTCTTGATTGTATTAAGAGGCCACAGACAAGGCCTGACCTATATTCTCTAGGTTTGTGAAGTATATTGTATGATATCAGCATAATGACAAAAACTACCTCACAGCACATTTCTTAGAATGCATCATGAAGCATGCCTCTTTGTTTTGTATGTACTGTAGATTTTAGAAACCTCACAATACAATATTCCTTTCTTCTTTACTAAATGAAAATCCCTATCTTTCCACTTAAAGGAAATACTTAAAAACCTTCCCCTTGGCATATTAAAATTGCCAATTCTCATGCACACCTAAATCATTATTAATTAAAATTATGGGCACTTGTACACAATTGCTGACACTGAACCTGACTACTGAGTGACCACATAGACTTGCTATAATACAGAAGCAGAAACACTTTTCCCAAGGAAGTCAAAGAAGACTGGTGTAAACACATCATTCCACTATCAGAATGGCATGCCATTTAACATACGTGGATGGATTATTACTGGGAATTGCAAATTAATATTTCTTGGCCATGGTTAACAGAAAGTAAAATGATAGGCAAGAATGGGCTTCCATGTGTTGCTCAGTAGTTATACTCTACTCATATTTAATACAAAATTAATATTGAACACCAGATTCATAATTTTAATATATTCAAGGATTCAAGTAAGATTATTAAGAAGGGGAAAGAATGACTAGAGGCAAGATGATTCTCTCACTGTGGAGAGTGTTAGTGTATACCAGGGAAGTGGCTAGAGGTTAAATATTGTGTAAACAGGTGTATTCCTACATTTTGGAATTAAACGTATATGTGAAATGGTATACATGTATCTCACATACATAAACTTATGACCAGTGGAATTGTTGGATTTATTCCCCAATTAGAGCCTTAATATACTGAAAAATAAATGTCTACAAACCCAGAGTTCATAAGCTTAGTACATTTCTGTGATATATGGGAGATCAGGTAGACATCTTAGTGCTGTCTAGCAGATGTCAGAAGAAATATAGGTGAAGCTCCAGGTATGAGGAAAATTTGGTTGCCAAATACAGCAATTCTGTAACCAGTCGCTGCTTTAAGGGTATTTAAAGACCATGGTATGGGAGGTCACTTCTTTATTTCCAGGTCATACCTGTAATAAAACCTCTTTGAGCAGCTTCATGACAAATTTTAGCACACATCATTGCAACATCCTCAGTAATCTTCTAAGCCACTTGAAAACCATACTAATAATATTAGGTAAATACAGATGTAGAAGCTCACAGCCATTCATTGAACTGAGTACACGGTCCCCAATGAAGGAGTTAGAGAAAGGTTCTATGGAGCTGAAGGGTTTGTAGCCCCTTAGGACGAACAACAATTACTAACTAGTACCCTCAGAGCTCCCAGGGACCCAACCACCAATCAAGGACTATACAGGGTGGGACTGAATGTACTGGCAGCAGGTATATTGTAGAGGACTGCAAATTCGATCATCAATAGGAGTAAAGGACCTTGGCCTTGTGAAGGTTTTGTGCCCCAGTGTAGGGGAATGCCAAGGCCAATAAGTGGGAGAGGGTGGGGTGGCAGGCATGGGGAAGGGGGAGGCAAAAGGGGTTTGTTCTTGCTTTTGTTTGTTTGTTTGTTTGTTTATTTGTTTTGGAAGGGAAAATGGGAAAGGGAAAATGTACATGTAAATAAAGAAAATACCTAATTAAAAAAAATACACATTTTCTTGTGGAAGACTTTCTTCCATATTATCATTTGTTTTTTCACATTCTCTTGAATGCTTTTATATATCCAGAGACCACATAAACAGACCACATTGTTGTTATTCATTTAAATCCCTTTCCTTATATTATATTGGAAATTGTACCAGAATTCCTATACTTTTACATCATTAGTGATTCTCTGTGTCTATGGCAGACATTGGCAAAAACACCTAATACTACACAAAATACTCCCATCTCTCTTTATCTGAAGGGATACAGTTTCTTCATTTAAAACAAAGTTCATTAGTTTTAAGTGGTATTTCCATCATAGGCATAATAATGTTAAAGCGCTTTACTGTACTTCATTCACTAATAAATATTTGTATTTTATTCTATATTAATTTAGTGTATTGCTAATAGTTAAGGTTTAAAAAGCTAAATGGAATAAAAATAATTTGGATCAGAATTAAGTCCTATGTCCAATTAATTCAGATAGTTGAGATGTTATAGGAGGAGGAGAAGTATCTGTTTTTCAAAAACAGAAAGAAACCAAATATGCCAGGCTTCAAAGTTATTGGTGGGAGGGAGACAATTGGAAGGGAACAAGCTATCTTTTGCCAAAAACAGTGAGGTTTTCTAGTTCTATCCCACTGCAGCCACAGATGGCGTTTATGGGAAACCACAGGAAACAGTGACAGACATATTCTTAAAACTGGAAAGGACTTCAATTCTAGTATGTTCACCAATGGGTGAAACTGAAATTTAACAGAAATAACTTCAACAGGCTTGCATTTAATCATGAATTTCTGCCTCAAAGGTGATAAGCTAACTATGTAATCTGATAGTATTTGATTTCTCAT
>JADRCD010231921.1:0-14076 GCA_019843815.1 Montemys delectorum | reverse complement strand
TATGTTTTTCTTAGCCTGTATAGATCTGAAATATAAGATACAATAGTTTCAGCCCAGAGAGATAGCTCAACATCTAAGAACACTTGATGTTCTTCTAGAGGACCTGAGTTCTTAGTACCCATGTCAAATGGCTCAAAACTGCCTGTAAGTCTAGCTCCAGGGAATTTGATGACCTCTTCTGGACTTTTTGTACACACACACACACACACACACACACACACTCACTGTGCTTGGCTGGGTTTTGTATGTCAACTTGACACAAGCTAGAACCATTAGAAGGAAGGAACCTCAGTTGAGAAAATACGTCCAGTGATGAACTGTGATCTGGAAGTGTAAGCCAAATAAACCTTTTCCCACCTACCCTGTTTCTCGGTAATGATGCTTTGTCACAGCAATAGAAACCCTAAGACAAATTGTTACCAGCACAGTGTGGTATTGGCACAACACACAACTATGCTTTGGGGGAGGATTGTGGATGGACTTTGGAACTTTGGGATAGAAGGACCATTGAGTGTTGAGACCTCAGTGGAATGTTCTGGAGGAGTTTGGCAGATAAGAATGTTGAGAGCAGTGCAGAAGATGGAGGCCTGGCTTATGACATTTCAGAGGGAAAATGAAAGACTCCAACAGGGCCACTTACTATTTTGATTTAAGATTCTATGGTTCTGGTTGGCTGAGGCTGAAGAATCAGCTGTCATTAACGAGATACCAGAGCTACTAAAGCAAAATCTTTGCTTTCCTGGGACAATTGATGCTAGTTAGCTGGAGCTAAGAAATCAGTATCGACTGAGAAGAGACCAACATTATTGTGGTAACATCTTCTGGGAAGTGTTTCTGAGAGCACAGAGAAGTTGTGTTCCAGAGATAGCCACAGTGTGCCTCATGCTTCAGCTGTACTTGGTAATGTGTAAGAGTTACCCAGGTGATACTGGTTTTGAAAGCATAAAGGGGTCCTCGAGAACAGTTGATGTTGGGCACTGTGAGAGGACAGAAGAGACCATTGGTGCAGCCTCAGTGGCAGTTGAAGCCCCAGGGTTGAAGGGATCATGCAAAGAAGTTGAGGCTTGGCACCAGGAAGGGAGGGAATCACAGCCCATTGGTGAAAGTGCAGCCAGTTGCAGCAGAAGACCAGCAGTTTTAGAGACCCCAATACCATAGGACAACCACCAAGAACAGTAACAACAGTGGAGTGGAGCCAGATGAAGCTTAGAAGATAAGCTGTGTGTAACAGAGGGCAGACCTAGACAAGCAACCCAAGGCCTTTGGAGGAGTCCAGAAGTTTGTAAGTGAATCCTAGTCATTGGACGGTTGGAGTTTGATTTTTGCTTTAATTTGATTGCAGCTGTGCTCTGACCTTTCCCTCTTAAAGTAAGAAAGTATTTTACTGGAGCCCATAGCTGAGAGACATTGGATTTTAAGAGATTGGCTGTTTTTAAAGGGTTGAAAATTTAACCTGTGTGAATCTGTAAAATCAGTGGGACTTTTAAAGTTATGGATCTTGGGGACAAATAAGACAGAAAGGTTTGTGGCTTAATAGTAATGTGCCTGTGTGTCAGGTTAACAAGGGGTCAGTTTTGTGTGTTGAAACAACCTTGAGTCATCAGAGAGGAAGAAGCTTCAGTTGATAAAATGCCTTCATGACATCCCTCTGTAAGGCACTTTCTCAATTAGTGGTCAATGGAGGAGGGTGTTGCCATCCCTGGCCTGGCAATCCTGGATTTTATAAGAAGGCAGGCTGAGCAAGCCATGTCAAACAAATCATTAAGCAGCACTCCTCCATGGCCTCTGCATCAGCTCCTGCCTCAAGGCTCTGCCCTTTTTGAATTCCTGTCCTGACTTCCTCCAGTGGTGCACTACATCTTAAAGTATAAGCCAAATAAACCCTTTGCGCTCTGCTATGCTTCTTGATCATGGTGTTTCATCACAGCAGCAGAACCCATAACTAAGACACACACAAATAAATAAATAAAAACGATTCTTTAAAAATGCTATACTCTCTGCTGGGTGATGATGGTACACGCCATTAATTCCAGTACACAAGAGAGGCAGAGGCAGGCAGATCTCTTGGAGTTCGAGTTCAGCTTGGTCTCCAGAGGTAATTGTAAAACAGTCAAGGCTACACAGAGAAATATTGTCTCAGAAAAAAATATTTTATATTTGGAGAATAACTGAGGAATATAAGAAATTTTAAATAATGTTACATGACTATTTTCACTATGGTTGTGCTGTCTAAAGCTGATTTGCCATTTAATCTAGAAGCTCACGTCAGCACGGTGTCAAAGGTGTTGGGGGGGGTCCCCTTTGCTTGTCTATGACATTCACTCAAGAATTTTAATAAAATGTTGTGCATTTGAAAAATGTGTCATCAAAACACAATAACAACTGCTTTATCATTCTGCATATTAGCCATCAGAAACTTAAAGACATGGGAAGAAATTTTATAGAATTTATATCTGCAATCATCTCACCAGGATAGTATTTCCCAAATATAGGTCTATTTGCACAGTGAAATTCATATAAAACATGATTTGCTACACATGTATTTTTTTTAACAATCTATCTTGTATACCATGCTTATGTTTTCTGTCTCCCTGATGTTCGTTTGCTCACTGTGATGGTTAATGTTTGATGAGCATGTATTCACTAATATAATACTAGGATGCTTAAGGAAGGTTTCATACATGTATATAACATATTTTGGTCATGTTCCCCATGTCCTCTCCTATTCCTTCTCCCCCTTTCATTAGTCTCCTTTGTTGCTCAACAGACTCACTTCCATTTTTGTGTCACATATACACACACCATTAAATGTATTTTGACTACAGCATAATTCCACAGATGAGAGGAAACATGTAATATTCGTCCTTTTGAGTTTGACTTAATATGATTAACACAAGGCTCTCTAGTCATATACATTTCCCTGGAAAGGTTGTAGCTTCCATTTTCTTTGTGCATAAAATTCTATTTTGTCTACATCACATTTTCTCTATCCACTCTTGGGCTAACGCACACCTAAGTCGATTCTAAGACTCAGCATTGTGAACAGTGCTGCAGTAAACATGGTCGTGCAGGTGCCTCCATTGTGTGGTATATCCTGTCAGCCACAGCCACACATTGACATTTCCATAAGTATTATGCAACTATTTCTAGATGCATGTCACCAGCTAGATTTCAATATGTATTTATAGACTCCTGAGAAGTTTGATGCGGCCAAATGCACAAATCTCAAATGTATATTTGCAGAATTTGGGCAAATGATTGCAACTGGGGAAATTTTAATTATATGTGATAGGATATTGAGATTCATGCATTACCAATGCTAGGGATGACGTTAAGTCTCAAACACAAAACATAGGGATGCCAGCAGGGGGCGCTCAATCAACATGTAAGAGAAATATTTAAATTCAGAAATTCAATATTTAAAGAGCCATCAGGTTCTTACAAACTCTCATCTGTTTCCTCAGTCTGATAAAAAAAAAAAAAATGTAATGCCTTTAATTGTAACTAGAATCATATATGGAAAGATATGGTTATTAATCTGATTTATCTGTCAGTATGTTTAGTCTTCACAAGTATTATTAAAACTCAGCTTTATTAGTATTTACTTAATAGTATTTATTAGCATTATGTATATTGAATATATTCCAATAAAATATTAACTATCACAGTGTATAAAAGAACAACAGAAAGACAGAAAACATAAGCATGGTGTACAAGATACATTGTTTAAAAATACATATTTAGTAAATCACGCTTTATATGAATTTAATGAGGCATGACTCAAGGATCTAGGAATAGTCGATAGCTATGTTTGTGTCTGTGATGTATACATGTGTGCATTAGTAAAGTATATGTTCTCCTATGTGCAAATGCTAGAAGCTGGCCTCTGGTATGGCTCTCTATGGCTCTCCACCTTAGTTTTTGAGACAAGGTCTCTCAAAAATCACTGGTTTTTGATAACTGGCATGCCAATAAGGCCCAGGACCCACCTGTATCCTTCCTTCCCCCAGTGCTGTGGTTATGGGCATGCACTGTTAGGCCCAGATTGTAGATGGATGCTGGAAATTCAAACTCAAGTTCTCATGTTTGTATAAGTAAACGCCTTATGTACTGAGTCATCTCCCCAGCCCACAACAGTTTTGACTAAACCTAATGTTTAAGCCACAACTGCCATGTTAGCCCAATATACAATACATAAATTATTCCAAAATACTATCAGCAGCTCTCAGGAAAATGACATTATTAAATAATTCAATTATGGCATTATATAATGTGGGTTAACTCTTTGCTTACTTGTACTGTTTGAAGTGTTTAACTACCTTCCCTAGTGCTCCCTGAGGTGTGAGGACCAGAGAAATACACGGGGTACCAATGCCATGTCCTTGAAGAGAATATTGACTGTTCTTTTATTTGTCTGTTTACTTCGCAGCTTCCAGTCATCCTCCACAATCACAGAAAGCAAAGTTACAGAATGAGGTGACCATGGGCTCAATTCTGAAACCACGACCCGAAACAGACCTTTCTTCCCTGTAACTCGATCGCATCAGGTACTGTGCCATAGTAATAGAAGCTGAGGACCCAGTAGTACACTTAGTTTTGAAAGTACATCTACTTAAAGCAAGTCTACAAAGATACTCAACATTATTTCTCATTAACAAGTAAGCTCCCTGAACGTTTCTTGCATAATTTAAATGACACTGTTGCTAATTCTCTCTGTTGCTGGCAGTGATGAGTAGTTTATCATTTTTCATACGTGTGAGCTAAGAAATATGAACATACATGAAATTTTAAATTAGTGTGATCACCATGTATTACCAACTCCTAGGGAAACAACAAAGTAATTTTACTTCTTGAGGAAACGTTTTTCTGGGATTTGGCTCCAGTATAGGCAGCTCATTATAAACGAGGAAATGTATTCTAAGTGACTTCGTAGCCTGTAAAATTTGTCTTCTGTAAATACAGAACATGATCATGCCTGTTGTTTCTTTGTTTAGCTTTCTTCTGAGATGTTCCCGAGGCTAATGTAAGTGGGATTGCTTCCCTGATTTCCTTTCTGGATCTCCTCTACCAGCTTTGGATACTGTCACCTGTGTGTTCCTTCATTTGTCCTGTCTGGCCACATCTGCATCCTGTTGGTGACCATGATTTCTAAAATGTAGGAACACATCTTGGTCCTTTGACTTAGTCATTTCAGTATTTCTCATCTCCAGGAGCATCCCGCCCGCATCAGGACCTGCAATTACAGGCACTCTCCAGCTGCCTGCCTTCACTCAGGGTTACTTCTTCATCTATTCTTACTTCCAGAATCCTCCCGCATTAATGAACTCACCCCACACATCACTCTTCAGCCAACGTTTCTAATTTCTTCTCTTCTAACACTCAGTACACCACAGGACCTCTGTGTGTTGCTAATGCAAGCACAATAAAATTTGCCTTCCGAGGCATATGTGACTCTCAAGTACTGAGAAGAATTTTGCAACTTGTTCTGAGGGTTTGGGAATGCCAGCAGATGAGCATGACCGATGTGATCTCAAGGACAAGGTGGGCTGACTGGTCATCAGACGAATGTACAACAAGCAGGACTGGACAATGAGGTGCTAGAGACTACCAGATATTCAGGGTACATTGAATATACAGCTTTGTGTATCTACTGAAGAAGTTCGTCTAGGAGACAGGGAACCTTCTAAAGGAAGGAGCCTACTTGATGCATAAAAGTTGTCTTCCGAGCCTGCTTAAGGGTGCAGTCTCCTGCTTCCCAGCCTATGGCAGATAAGAAACCGCTTAACGAGTCCTATATTCTAATATATCAATGTATTGTATTTTACTTCAATGGAACAATTTTCAAAAGTTTTGCAAACACTGTTTTCATCTTTCACTGAAAGTTCCTTAAAGTAGTTTTCCCTGGAAACTCACTTTCCTGAATTATTTAGTGAGAGGGAAATACATAAAACTCACAATGTTCAATTTATAGCACTCTTCAGTACTAAACTTGCATTCCCAATGGGAAATAGCCCAACTTTTAAGTACTATGCTCACTTTTTCTCTGGTGACACACAGGGAAAATCTCCACGTTGATGTCAGTCGGTGCCTGTTATGAAGGTTCTACAGAATTATGATGCTCTGGGGCTTTTGTTTTTGAAGATCTAATACTTTTAAGTACTACAAATGCTTTTCACCTTCACCAAGATTCTTTTAGTACAGTAAGAGCAAACACATATGCACAGCAGTTCTCACCTTGTACTGCCCACTATGCCACATGTAAAATGCCTTGGATCAATCAACTTCATAGTAACAGAAGGTATTGTGGGGGTTTCTGGGAAAGAAAAGGCATCCATGGTCTTACCCAGCATTTGTACCATAATATTAACCAGGCAGCAGGTTAGACACAATAACACCATAGCAGCATGACTGTCATGGGGCAACTAACCACCTCCTGATCGGGATTTGAAGCCTGCTGCATGGGAGAGAATTTCATGTCTGGTCCTCTAATCCTGGTCAGAAGTTTATGGTTATGAGGATCATAGGCCCTATGGTTAACACTGTTGTTGTTGTTGTTGTTGTTGTTGATCTCAAGGGACGTGCTCTCCAGCTGCCTTTTAAATATTTGCATTTACACCCATAGACCCGGGCTGCTCTCAGTCATGTTGAAAGAAGGTTCTTTGTGCAGTAGGCAGCAGTCAAAGGTGAAATTCAGGACTGGTCATGTGACTTGGTCCCCACAACAACTGACATCTTTTCTTCTCGTCCTGGGCCAGCTGCTGTCGCTCACACCTCCTCACTGTGCCCTCACAGTTGTGAGGGGATGTTCACAGATGTGTCGTGATCATTCAGCTGAAAAAAGTCTTCCACGTGGGGTGCTTCCTACTGCTTCTGCTGCTGAGTGGCTGCCATGTACACCTCCACACCCACGGAAACTGTTTGTTTAAAGTGGCAGAGCATCTCAAACAGGCTTGAACTGTTAGGCCAGAAATG
Organism: Montemys delectorum; assembly: GCA_019843815.1. NCBI lineage: Eukaryota > Metazoa > Chordata > Mammalia > Rodentia > Muridae > Montemys > Montemys delectorum. The sequence continues at coordinate 7,104 of JADRCD010231921.1, read as the reverse complement.
TCCCCGTTACGACCTTTGCATCTTGGGATCCTCAGTATAACAATGGTTTAAAAGACTCTTAACACAGCAGATGATAGAAGTGTACCCCAATCTGAGGCCCCATGAGTCACTTTGGGATTTGTTTGGAACTGTCAAGATACTGGAGGTGACCTTTCCACACTTGGAAGTGCAAGCATGCATTTGACATGTGGTAAGCAAGTTAAGAACACAGCATCTTACAGTGCCCCTTGCAGATTCCCCAAGAGGTATTTAAATTTTGCTACTGAGTGAAGTTTCCAAAACAGTTTTTCAGTAATACAAAAAATAAATTCCCAGAGTGCGAACTGTAAAATACCAAACCCTTGCTCAGTTCTCTGGCTCCTGATGTCCCTTCCCACTAGACACTGATTCTATATGACAGGAGATCTGGTCCACTTCTTGCTCTAAGACCTTCTCAGTTTGCTTTTTCCATCTTTCTCTTTGCATAGCCAACTCCTACTTACTCCTGGAATGTCAGGTTTGCTGGTATCCTTTCTTCTTGTCCTGGACCAGCTGATGTCACTTGCATCTCCTCCTCATTGTGCCCTCACGGTTGTGAGAAAGAGCTCTGTACAATTGTTTAATATTGACCTATCCCTTGGGCTTTAAATTCTATGGAGGCAATGGCTATTTGGCTTGCAATTCTGTGGCGTTCTTGATAATAATGACTCCTTTGAAAACAAAGGGGGTCTGTGGCTTTGTCAGGAGCACACTTTTGCTCTCTGGGAAGCCACAGGCATTGATAACCCTTGGGTAGGAAAAAGATCAGGATGTGAGTCCTAAGTCCTCTGAATTGCTGGCCTTTCCGTGCCTCAGCATGCTTGTTTAGACTTAACCTGTGTGGGGATGAGGCAGGTTGATCATAGTCAACCTTTCCACGCTATCCCATCCCTCTTATGCTACTTTCTTCTTTGTAATATCCTTCTTCTATTGTCAGGTCTTGTTGGGTATAGAATCAGCAAACCTCTTACAGGGATGTGTGGCTAAGGCTTTAGTTTGTGGCACATGATCTCATTCCGCTTTCTACTGTGGCTGGAAAGAAATTTTGATCATACTGTAAATGTATGGGTATAGCTGGGTTTGACTATATTTATTTATAAAAACCATAGTTTATCTAACTTGACTTGGCATGGACTACTGAATCTTGATCCAGAACATATTAATGAACACAAAAGGAAGCCATAACCACATAGATAAGTTGCCATAAACCTAACATGGATGATTTGTGGAAGGACTACTGTTGTCATAGCATTAAACCTTATTATTCCTAAGAGAAGAACTTACCAGTATGTGCACTTTGCACATTAATAGTGTGATGTAGATAGATATTTTATATAGTGTGATGTGTAGCTGTAGACAGATATAATTTTATATAGTGTGATGGTTTGGATGTGCTTGGCCTGTGGGAAGTGGCACTATTAGGAGATGTGGCCTTAGTGGAGAAGGTATAGACTTCACAGAGAAAGTGTGTCACTGTAGAGGTAGAGCTTTGAAGTCTCACATGCATGCTGAAGTCTGGCCTGTGTGACTCAGAGCCTCCTCCTGGCTGCCTGGGGATCAAGATGTAGAACTCTTGGTTCTTCCAGCACCAAGTCAGCCTGTACAATGTCATGCTCCCCACTGTGATAATAATGGACTAAACCTCTGAAAGTGTAAGCCAGCTCCAATTAAAGGTTTGCCTTTATAGGAGTTGTCTTGGTTATGGTGTTTCTTCACGGGAATAAAACCCAAATTAAGACATATATTAAGTGATATAATATAGTTATCATTTTACACTCCTTCATTGCTAAAAGAGTATAAGGGTCAGGTATCCAATTCAGGCAGTTATGGGAGCATATATTTTAGTAGAATTACAAATTGGTACAGAGTTTTGAAGACAGTTTTAGAATTTTTGGTGGAATCAGTGGATAATTTACACAGAGAGATCAGCTCTGTGTCATGTAGCATGAGCTGTACTTCCCCTATACCCTACTTGCTCTACCTCATATGACGTGTGTGTATGTGTGTGTGTGTGTGTGTGTGTGTGTGTGTGTGTTTGTGTGTTTCAAGTTCAAGGTTGACTTAGTCACATATTATGACCCTGTCACAAGACAAAGAGCCAAAACCTCTGCCATCAGACAGATGTCTTCTGGGTGGTAGGAATAGGGAGCAGGTGAGAGCTCCTACCATATGCTGGGTGGATGCTGGCGATGCTGCTAAATGTCCTAAAGCACATGATCTGTCCAACCATAAAGAGTCATCCAGCCTAAGAGGTCACTCACACTGAGGCTGAGGAATCCTGCTGTGAGGAGTACAGAAATGGACTCATACTCCGGAGACCAAGCCTCAGCATTCCTACTGAGGAAATGAAGTCAGAATAAATCTTGCGAATGCCTGAGAACCATTAAAGGTGTGAACATGTTTGAAAGACATCTGACAATACTGTATAGAAATAGAACATGTAATTTGTGGAAATTCATCCATAATTTCTTGTCAAAACCAGTCCCATAGTAAGCGTATGACAATATGGCAACCATTTTAAATGTATAAAATAGCTAAAAGCAAGATATAATCTGAAGTCAGAAACAATTTACTCTCATGTGTATTTACCATGTAATTTCATGTGTACATCAGATGTCTATATTCATTTTCATTTTAATATCAGACAGTTCTTCAGTGCCATGCTTACCTTTAAGCCAAGTTCCAAAAGAGCAGATAGTAAGTATTGGACCTGTTGGTACAAGCCTGAAATCTCAGATACTTGGAAAGTGGAAGCAGAGTGATTCTAATTCCAGGCCCTGCCTTGGTTATGAGTGAATTCCAGAACAGCCTGGACAGGCTAACAATGTTCAGCTTCAAAATTAAAGGAATAAAGAGACCCGGAGATAAATTTCAGTGGTAGAGTTCTTAGTTAGCATGTATTTATATCTAGTACTGTAGAAAGTAGGTATATAGATAGATAGACAAATATAAGATAGATAGATAGATAGATAGATAGATAGATAAAAGATAGAAAGAGACTAATATTCCTGTGTAGATAAAATTTATAAAAAAGCAAGGATGCATTTGAAATGAGGTGACAGAGGAGGGTTGAAGTTACAATTTTATTTTCTTAAACAAAAAAGTTGTGACTTTATAGCACCAAGAATCTTAAATAGCTACAACCCAATCCTGTGGCCACATCATGAAGCTGTCTTCTCCTGAGATACCTGAAAAGCAAGCTCAGCCACACAACTGCCCTTTCCGACAAATAGAGAAACTACGGGGGCTCCTTGTTACCCAGTAGATCTTGTCATTTCCAGAATAGACAGACTTTTTCTTGTGTTTATTGGAAGTCATTAAGAAAACTCCAATCACTCACTCAGAAGATACCAAGCACCTTTTACTCAAGTTCTACAAAACTCATCCCCTAGCCGCCTCAGCAGAAAGGCAGCTTGAAGATGCAGGATTCAGGCAAGTGGATACCATAATGTAAAGAATTGGGCATAGTGTTGCAGTCTTGCAATCCCACCATTCTGGAACCTAAGGTAGGAGGATTACAAGGTTAGCTGAGGCTATACAGTGAGATCCTATCTCAAAAGCCTCAAACAGGGAGGAAAACACAGCTATGAAGAGTTTCCCAGCCAGCAGCCTGAGAAAGCAAGACCTACATATGGATCCTATCCACATCTGTATCCTCAGCTCATGAGCCCAAAGGCAAAAACTATTTCCCTAACATGCATTACAATTGTACTGTCCCAAGAGCTGTCCTATGGAGCACCAGTTATGGAAAGAATACTTCACTTCATTAAAATGTTGGGATCAGGCTGGAGAGAAGGCTTTGGGACCAAGAGCACTGACTGCTCTTCTAGGGGTCCTGAGTTCAAATCCCAGCAACCACATCGTGGCTCACAACCATCTGTAATGAGATTCAATGCCCTCTTCTGGCGTGTCTGAAGATAGCAACCGTGTGCTCACATACATACAATAAATAAACCCTTTTTTTAAAAATTAGTTTTAAAATGTTGGGATCCCAACCAAGGAAGAACTGGAGCCTCATCCCTAACACAGGAGAAGGAAGCTGCATGTCACCCCCCACCTGGAGCTGTACAGTCATCCCCACCCCTGGTGCCGTGAAGCCTCCCCTCCTCTAGCATGTGCTCCCGTCAGCACGTGGAATCCATTCGCCTGCAGTCCTGCTTTGCTTTATGACAACAAGCCTTGGAACGCCACTGATTGGATTCCTGCCAAGAGGCAGATCGCTTGCCTCTGTGGCAGTTTCTAAAATCAACATGAGCAAATCACAAGCAGTCTGGTTTCGTGGGGATGGTGGAGCGGAAAACACAACTAAGGACTTAACGCTTCTTCAGTGTCTACCTCGGTCTAGATCTTCCTCCAGAAAAACCTAGGAAGTCTGTGGAGAATCGAGTTAGGATTGCCTAAGGCAAGCTCGTTCCAGCCCTCGAACAGGCATCAGCTGTAGGGCAGGGCTGGCAGTGGTTTGTAGGGTCATTCTACCTAATGTGAACTATGGGAATTTTGGTCAACAGTGTGCAGTCAATAATTCTCCTGTTCTAAGAATAGGAGGTCCTAGGAACATGTAGAGGAGGCAGATTTTGCAGAGAGAACTCAGAGATATCCTAGGCTTTGGAAAAGCTCACATGGGATTGATTTCCAATGATACAGTGGGCTCAGGAACCAGCTGATGGGCAGAGCTGAATGAGTAGAATTATAGATAATGTAAATTCCACAAGGCAATTGTCAGAAAGTCAAACTTTGTGCTGTGAGTTTGTATATATGTTAAAAAAAAAAAACGCACTAGAGATGAGTTACATAGGACAGTGCTCACAACCATGGAGTCTCCATTTTAAAACACTGGTGGCAGCAATGCCTCACTGCATTTCTGAGAGAATTTGATTTTCAGACTGAGGCACAAAGAATAAGACACTTAGCTCTTAAATGCTAAGTTGAATCGACTTATTTCCACCTTAGCTCATTATTCTGGATACACTTCCTATTACATATAACTTATTCTTTCTGCCATAACTAAGAATAACGCCAATGGACTCTCTGTGGAAACAAATCACGCCTCTGGCTTTAGGTCTGGTAGCAACTGTGGTGGCCTCAAAAGGCAGCAGTACAGAGCAATGACAGCCCAGACTGTTTGCTGGAATTTTGGTGATATATTCCAGCCAATATTTATTCCCTTGACCTGAGACTACTGTGCCAGGCAGATGGCAATTCGTGCACAAAGAATTTAGATTTTAATTTTTTTCTGAGATGTGTAGGATGAGCATTTCAGACTGCCTGTGTGGGGTGAGGGGGAAAACTCTCTGCTTTGGGGAAATAGATGACTCGCATTGCTTTATACAAGAAATCTCAACTGTTGTTCCAAACAGGAAAGGGGATTTCTGCGTGCACAATTTGAGCCATTGTGCAATCATCCTTTCCCAAAGGGAAACAGACACTCAGACCCAGGGTCCCAGGTGGTGTCAGGCGTGGCTATCAGTCAAGACTAGTTTTTTTCTGTTGTTTTGGAGGCTTCAGTCTCCCTGTAAGGGGATTATCCTGGCCACGTGGCAATGGAAAGCCGATGAGCCAGTAGACTGTCAGACGAAGCTTCCTCCCCTGTGGCAACCCTAACAGCTTCTCCAAAGCTGGAGTCCGTGCACCTGGGGTGAGTCTAGACTTAGATCCCAGCTGGATGGCCTCAGTTGTGCCTGCTCTCCTGCTACTCACACACATCTAGGACTACTTCTTTAAACTCCAAAACGTGGAGAACTCCACGAGGCTAGAGTGTACAGAACACTCCGACGCTCCCCTCCCAGCTCCGTTCCAATTCAAGAGGCTAGACGGAAAGCACTGAGGACTGTGCTCTCTCATCTTCTCAGTCCCTCCAGTGAGTAGCAAATCTTAGTTGGAATGACTCGTTTGAGGATCTTACAGATGCATAGTATGGCCGAGTTCACAGAGACTGAGTGGGCATTTCCATAAGCACCTAGATGGTATCCACGAGGATGGTCCCCGAGAAACTCTGCAACTGCCACTATCATTCACCTCTGGGGGCACAGAGCTGTGCTCCCCAATCTGAACTAGTCTGGAACCCACAGAGAAACATACACTGCCTGGGCTTGAGGGGATAGGCATGAGAGTAGGGTAGATGCCCTCTCTCTCCTAGGGCTGAGAGAGAGAAGGCAGCTGAGAACTTATACTTCACCTGCCACAGCAGGCTAGCCCCTCCTTTAAATCTGAGAGAGCCCCTACCTAGACTGTGTTCTTTTGCACCAGCCAGGCTGCGTTTGGTGGCTGAAATGCATATTCCTTGTGGAACCCAACATGCTCAATATGCTGAGTAGTCAAAAAGACTCTTTTCTGAACAGATGGACATTAACTTTTGACATTTACCCACACCCATGACTGCCTTGTACTGAGAAGTGTCCCCACTATGGCTACTTCCAGTCATCTTGTTTAAAGAAGAGAAGACAGAGACCTCAGGATCCTCCTCTTGGCTCACCCCAAGGTTGGGTCTGCATATGGGCCAGTGTCTCATGTATGGCTCCTTTTTCATGATGTACTCCAGCTTTAAAGTTGGCATCATACCCTGGATCCCAGTCTCTAGGGTGCTACTCAGTGGTAGGACACGTAAAGAGCCCTGGGTTTGGTCGCCAACACTGATAAACAAATGATAAAAGGGGGGCTCCGGTTTCTAGAACTGTGAGAAATGAATGTGTATTGTTTAATACCCTCAGCCTGTGGTACTTTGATATAACTGTGAGAGCCAAGATACAGCTAAAAGAGAAGCCAAGGATCAAAGCTGGATAGGTAGAGAAAGGGGCGTGGACCTGGGAGTAGTTGCGGGCGGGGGGGTGGGGTGGTCGAGGGGCATATATAATAAAAAATGATAATAATTTAAAAGTTAAAACCAAGAATCATAGTGGCCAACCCCACCCTTCCCTTGAAACCTAAGCTTTTTTGATAATAGAGGTCTCTTTCCAGTAACATCTTACATTGAAGCAAATCGTATGACCACGTCTGGATAGAGGGCTCAAGAGAACCTTCACACTCTCCTATGAGCTGCATCAGCCCACGGTGTGGTGTCAAGAATGAGCCTGATCCTCCCTCCCCCCC
>JADRCD010231920.1:0-11647 GCA_019843815.1 Montemys delectorum | reverse complement strand
TATTTTATTTTATTTTATTTTATTTTATTTTATGGGGGTACTATGACATGTGTAGTTGGATTAAATTGAGGTCAAGTAGAGAAGGACAAGTTAGAATAAGACATGTGGCCTTAGGAAAAATCTATATGGAAAACTAGGCCCCCATGAGATTTCATGAAGTTAATTTACAACTGGAGACAGTACTCCAACTAGGTTCCACAATGTTATTTTGGATGTGAAGCTTTCTTGAGAAAGTAAAACCCCCTTAACAATGAATGGAATTGTCCCATTTGGAATTCCTGTGGAATTAGGAAAATATGCTTAACTAGTATGTTAGCTAATGGAGTGTACGATTCATTTGAAAATCTGAGGAAATTTCTGTTGGCTCAGTCAGGAGCTTCCAAGTCTTAGAAATGGGACAAAAAAACTGAAAGAGATTTGAGGAGTTTGCAAATGACTTTGAGATTATGACAGAGACTTCAATTTATAGAGAGGAGCATAGACTGGTTTTAAAAAGTGTGCAAATTTTTGAGAAATGGAATATTGTAATGGACACTTACGATCATCAACTTGAGTACATCTAGAATTAACTAAAACCCAAATGGCTAGATACACCTGTGGGGGATATTTTTTTCTTAATTAAATCTTTAAAACTGTGAAGGCCTAATATTTATTCATATCTTTTGAAATCAGAAAATCCAACTTAATCTTGGCCATACCTTTAGGTGGCAGCCATTGTGATGGACAGAGAAAGAAGGTAGACAATGGAGAATGAAGTGAGAAAGAACATCAGAAAGCATTTAGAGCAATTACAATTTATTGAAAGAGTAGATAGTGAAAGCTTAAAAGTAATTTAAATGTCATTAGAGGAAAATGATCCCAGGAATACTGTAGAAAAAAAGAGACAAAGAATAACAAGTTACAGAAATCCACATTGATTTCTATAAACAGAAGCTATATTATATTAAGCAAATTTGAAATTCCTGAGGATTCTGTAGGTAAAAGAAACAGAACAGATATTGAAAAAAGACATTTGGAAAATGGATGTAAGCAACAAAAATTCTATATTGCTAGGTGACACATAGGATGACTCTTGTGATGCTGCAGGATTTGAAGGGTCTACTGTCATAGCCAGTGCATGGTCACAGTCCTCAGTTACTCTTATATACTGACTATTTAAAGTTTTAATGGTCAAGAAAAACCACATGATTGGTCAAACCTAGGTTTAAAGCACTGTTTTGTGTTCTGGAAGAAAGGAATCTCTTGTAACCCATCAGTTTCTGTAAATAGAGTCGATTACCATGTGATAAACCTTCATTCCAATGCAAAATTCTCAAATCAGAAGCAGAGAGGGGTAGAGGTGAGAATAGATAAAATGATGGAGAATGTCTTAATGAGACAAGAAAAAGCAATCTACTAAATTTAGATCATTTGAACATATTTCTATTATAATTTGGAGAAAACCAGTGTGAGGAGAATGATGATGGTAGCCATGGAATTCAAACTGAGAGGACTGAGTGTCCATGTGATGATCAGTGGAAATAGCCTGCATGTACAACTGTGTCATGTAAGTGTGTTTCACCATGGGATGAGGACAAATACACTTTATAATTTGGAAATATTTAGAATCTAGGAAGACAATATTGGCTCTTAGCTCTGGATTTATGTTTGTGATGGTCAGAGAAAGAAAAACTCATGTAAGACCTTCTATGGGTCACTAACCATTTGGGGACATGTCTCGTGACATTAGAATCTGTATTCTGTTGGAAGACACAAAAAAAGTTACACAAGTCTGTAAGCAGCTTCACCTTTTCTTCTTAAATCATGACTCAGTAGATGACTTGATTCCAGTTAGACATGCTCCAGAGGCTTACTGAACACATAGAAAACCCTAGAGTCTTGGGTCCACACATGATGCTTTTCTTCACAAGGATCCCTTGAATGGATTTCAAGTGCTCAGAGGCAGAGAGGCTTTTCTTCCTCACAGTTTCTACCATGACCCTAGCATTAAAAATGTCTGTGTACTTGTGATACCAGAAATAAAGTTATTTATTTTAAAGAGATGGCCCTTACAAATCCTGACAATTTCTTGCTACCTTCTTGAAGGCTTTGTTTGGAGTTGGGTAGGGCTTATTTTGAGTGATGTGAGACATTCTTATATCCATTCTAGAACTATTATGACATGATTCAGTTACGAAAAAAATATAACTAACTTGCTATTTCACATTTCTAAATAGAATGAACTTTCATACTAAAACACTGAGAAAACTGAAGCCAATAGTAAGTACATTTTGCTGCTTTATAGCTAAAAATGGCACTGACCAATTTAAACTATTTTCTAAAACCTGAATATTTATGCAGCTTGCATACCAAAACGAAAATTGGTGAGCTGCAAACCCTTGAAAAACAGAGTTTATAATGGAAACAGTAATTGACCCTTTAGTACAACTTCAAAAATACAATACTATGTAATACAAAGCCAAGGGCTTGGGATCCCATCTCTGCTCTAACCTCAGACTGGCTTACGAACCCAACACCACAAAGCCAACTAATAGTTACATTTTGAGATGTTGTCTCCTGACACAGCAAGGAACATGGGTGTGTGATTTAGTAATTATATCCAGTTAAGCATCGCAGGCCAGCGCCCGAAGTATCTTTAATAAACTGAAAATCCCAACAACAACAAAGTCATTGGGCTTGCTTTAAAACCTAACTGAAATTTTAAAAGAAGAAAAAATACAGGAAATGAGCCTCTGGATTATACTATGCTGTATCATGGACTTTGGGCATGGGACACCAACCACAGTGTGCAAGGAGGGGAGAGAAACAAACTATCAGAAAAGCTCATGGGATTATAGAAGAAACAAAACAAAATAAAGCAAAACAAAAGCTTGAAATATTTAGAGTTGTGTTTAACTATGCCCTAGTTCATAGTTGCTCCAGTTTCCCACTTCAAGCCACAAGAATCCTCTCTCTCTTCTTCTCTCTCTCTCTCTCTCTCTCTGTTATGAGAGGATGGAATCTAAATTACATAGAATTAAACTCAATTAATATAATATCTAGGATAATTCAAATGATAAATATTAATGATACAATGGGCAAAAGAGGTATGTATATATGTGTGTATATATGTGCCTGTATGTATTATATATAGTATTTAGATAAGCACATGTGTGTATTTTAATATATTTTATTAATTACTTGAACTTAATGAAGTCTATTGCCAAAGAAAATGAACAGATTTCTTTCTTCCCAAAATTGAACTATTCAAGCATCGCCAGATAATTTCTGTGTATGCTTCTGGAGAATTTGTTAGCTGAAAAGTTTAGAGTTTTTCTTTTAAGAAAGACGTCATCTATTTGCACATATTTCCAGCAAGTCGTGGTGATCAAGTGGCACTTGGCAGGGCTATTTGGTATTTCCTTGTGAGTGTTCTGTTCCTTTTGCTGCCTTTTTAGCTGCTGATCTTGGTAACATGAAATTGACAGAAATATCATTCTCTTGGCTACTCTCACCTATTTGCAGATACCCTTTCACCAAGGCCACACACAAACTCTGAGAAAGTACTGTGGAAAGAGATTGTAGCTGAGATAGAGAAGGTTAATTTTTTTGTGGGAGGGTTTTAGAAGTGATGTCTATTCTGGGGTGTAGCAATTTTAGTAACTGCAATTAAATGTTGTTTTTGCATACTGGTGTGAATAATTAAACACTTCCTAAAACTTTGGTACCTTAAATCAAATAAATGCTGCCAATAACTCAGGACACAAATCATACTGTTTTCTTTTCTTTTTCTTTAAGTGCTTAGACCTGCTCAGGGTTATTGTAAGATATTTATTACTCATTCTGTTCTTTATTTACTATCAGAAACATCTTCCATCTCATTTACTCTTGTATTTATTTTTTCTCATTCATTTGTTCTTTATATTAATTCATATACAAACTTGCTTCATTTTATTTTATACTGTCTATTTATTCTGTAACTTTTTAATGATATGCTGTAATTATACATAAATAATTATGTGGTAGGCTAAGTTTTTGAAGCATTGAGTTTGTTTTCATTTTATTGCCTTACATTTTTCTTGGTCTTTCCCAGAGACTCAGAAAAAGAATAAGGTATCTAAATGTGAGAGAAAATGACTATAACCTTAGGATTTGAGTGCTCAAAAGCTGATTCCTCTGGGGAGACAGAAAGAAAAAAATTCAGAGCATACACAAAATATTTGGAAAATCATCATTAAAATTAGCTATCTTTCCCCATTACTATGAGATAGACTCTTCTTAGGTTGGAATGTAAAAGGAAACTGAAAACATAAACACAGACAATTTCGAAAAAATCCTGTGCCCCTCAGTTAACTTTAAATAGATGTGAAGAGGACTGTGTACAGCAAGGTGATTTAGGGCATCTCCGAAGAGGCTTTTGCTTACGGAGGAGCCTTTAACAATGGCGGAGTATAGGGTGCTGACTTGAATGAAGTCTTGGGGACATGAAGTGTCCTGGCCTTTAAACACGTATCCACACAAGTGCTTCACAATTCTGCTGTTCGAATCCATCCAGGACGGATAGCTTTCCTTTCCTTTCCTTTATCCTTGACGCACATCCCTGAGTACAATTCAGGTAGTCTCAGTGGGGTCTTGGAACCTTAGAAAGGCCTTTTCCCACATATATTTTCTTTCTTTTTCTTAAATTAAAATTTTTATTAGATATTTTCTTTATATTTCAAATGTTCTCCCCTTTCCTAGTTTCCCCTCTGGGGAAAAAAAAACCCTATTCCCTTCCCCCTCTATCCCATATTTTAAGCATACAGAAAGTGGGCTACTATAAAATTTTGAACACTCTCTGAGCCCACATAGATCTAAGTCTTACCACAGCTTGAAAACTAAAGCTTATTAGAACTTGGGTTCTATTTAGGAAAGGGGATTTGTCTTCCCATTCTCAGATTTTCATCTAATCTACTCTAGGATTTCTGTTTTGCCTCTACCTGGAATGGAACTAGGTAAGGGGGAAGCTGGAAATCTCTGGGTGAGAATCTCTTCTAGTTAGTGTTAAAGTGTACTACTGTGTGATCCCCTAGGGCATTTACCTTTCAGGTTTATATGTATGATACTTTAGTTCAAACTCATTGAGAAATGAATATTGTGTGAGGTTTCTTTTCTTGCTTCCTTAGCTCAAGTCTCGAGAACAAATAGTGATGTTCGGTAGGATTATGTATTTTTAAACTTATGACATGTGTTTCTGAGCTAAAAATACAGGAGATATTGATTGGTTAAGCATAGAAAGTCAATGGGCTCTGAGGGAGTATATAGACAGTTTGTAGGTTCATGTGTTTAAATAGCATTCTGCTATAATCTTAAGTGCATCTCTGTTTTGAATACTTGACTCACATGTTAAAAGAATGTCCTCTTGGAAAGGAAAGTCATCTTTGTGGCTTTTGCTCGGTGCCTAGCTTATTGAACATTAATATAGCAAGTAATCAATAAATAAGTAGTATGCTCATTCATTGCTGAATATATTATTTTAAGTGGAATAAACAAGAAGCTTAAAACTGTTCTTATTTTCCTGGTTTTTGCACCCCTATTCTGTCCTGACAATGGTCTTAGATAATTTTATCCACTGTTACTCCTTATCACAACTAATTTTTTGCAACATTCTCTTCACCTGGGTTTACAAACTTAAGCCATACTTAAGGCAAAATTAGGTAAGATCTAGTAATTAGACTTTATATTTTTAAAAGCCTGCCTATCAGAATGAGATGTGAATAGTCTATTGAAAGAAAATTTATGACAATTGATTGTAGATATTTGGAATTTATTATTTGTTTTGTTTTTTGCTTTTTTTTTTATTTTCAAGACAGGGTTTCTCTGTGCAGTCCTGGCTGTCCTGGGACTCACTCTGTAGACCAGGCTGGCCTCGAACTTAGAAATCCACCTGCCTCTGCCTCCCAAGTGCTGGGATTAAAGGCGTGTGCCACTACTGCCTGGCTGCTTTTTGCTTTTTGTTTTTATTAATTTGTGTTCTAGTTTTGTTTTTCAGATGTACAATTAAGGCACACAGCTATAACAGCAATCAGACTATGCACAGAAATTAATTTTTCCTAGTTCTGAGTCTTAAGTTTTAAAAATATGTTTAAAGGCTTTCTCTTTATTCTTGGCTTGAAGTAAATATTGAAGGTTAAGTAACTTTTGATTCTTCAAGATGATATTCTCTTTGTGTTAATAACAACTACCTGCTAAAACTTCCAGAACACACTGACTACAGTCCCCTTTGACATGATGGAGGTAAACTTGGTGCTGAATGAACACCATATCCATATGTGACAGAAGTCACTAAACCATGTCCTTTCACTCTTGGAAAAAGAGCAAGTTAGTTGTGAAAGCTAGACTCCATAGCTAATTCCTACCGTATTGGACACATAGATCAATAGGAAATATCCTTCCAATCAGTAATTCAACAGAGATAAACTATAGGCTTCAAAGGTAGAATCACATGCACGTGTGTGTGTGAGTGTGTGTGTGTGTGTGTGTGTGTGTGTGTGTGTGTGTGTGAACAATATACATGTTTAGGATCAATGAATGTAATTTAGACAGCATCAGCAAGGGGAATGTACCTTTCAAATGGGTCACACAATGTTGGTGATTGGCTGCTTGGTGGTCAGCCTGGGGCTAATTTGGACCCTCATTTACTTTAGGTAAAAGTCATTATCTCTCAAGCATGGATTGAAGAATATAAAGTTCAACTTTTGAAAACCAGTGAATAGGCTGGGCAAGTTGGTACAGGACTATAATCCAAGCTAGTCAGGAGACTAAAATAGGAACAATCCAAGTCCAAGGCCAGTATGACATTACAGAATTAGTTCAAGGACATTCTGTGAAAGTTAATGTCTCAGTAAAAATGCAGAGGAAGAATGGAGATACAGCCCCATGGGAGAACACTCGCCTCACGTGTGCTAGGCACTACCTTCAGTACTTAGTACAGAAATGAAACATCACACTCACACTTTCCTTTATGACCTTTCCTTAACTAATGTCTTAGAGGATCAGTTGGGATTTTGAGAATTTGGCTAGTAAATTTAATCAACAGAGATATTCCACTATAATGACTTGTCTTTTCTAAAATTTCTTTCATTTTAAGTAAATAAAGAGAAGAAACTTCTTTTAATTGGCTTTATTTATTTACATTTCAAATGTTGTTCCTTTCTCTGTCTCCACTCCACAACCCCCCCCCCCCCCCCCCCCCCCCCCTTTTCCTCTAAAAGGGTTCTTCTCCCCCCCCCCCACCCATTCCCACCTCACCACTCTAGCATACCCCTACACTGGAGCATCAAACCTCCACAGGGACAAGGGCCTCCCCTTCCACTGATGTCAGATAAGGCAATCCTCTACTACATACATAGCTGGAGCCATGGACCCATCCATGTAGACTCTTTGGTTGGGGGTTTAGTCTCTGTGAGCTCTAGGGGTTTCGGTTAGTTGATATTGCTGTTCTTGCTATGGAGTTGCAATCCCCTTCAGCTCCTTCAGTTTTTCCCCTAAATAAACATTTATTTGATGCCATGATTGATTTTTTTTTGTTGTTGGTGTTTTTTCAAGACAGGGTTTCTCTGAGTAGCCTTGACTGTCCTGGAACTCACTCTGTAGACCAGGCTGGCCTCGAACTCAGAAATTCGTCTGCCTCTGCTTCCCAAGTGCTAGGATTAAAGGCATGTGCCACCACCGACCAGTTTTTTTTTTTCATTATTGATGTTTAAATGCTGAGTGACTCCTAAGACTTCAAAGACCATTTTTCATTTTTCCATCTGCATAACTTTCAAAGGAAAAAAATATGCTATGTTTTCATTCATATTTGGAATTCTTGAAGGTAGTAGTTGATTAAAAGAAACAAAAGCAGATATATGGATGCCATGTAACTCTCAAGAAGTAGATCAAATTACCACCAAATTGGATTCTGTAGTGGCATTAATATTTCTAAAGCAGTTACCAATGAAGCATAGCTCAAGGTCTGAGCAAAGACCACAAACTACATATTCATATGCTAGTTTCATAGCTGTTCTGAACTGTGATGGCCACTTGTCCTTCTTTTGAAATTCTGGAAGAGAAACACTAGAAATAATGCTATCTTTGTTAGAGACATGTGCTTTGTGAGCTTTGTAGTTGCTTTGGTAAGATGTGTTCTCATCTTGTATTTCTTTGCTTCCAGTTGAATCTATGTGCATATTACATTTTAGGAGAATAACTACAATTTTCTTCATGACCTCAAAATGTCACTCTGTAGTTTGGCTCTGTAAGGATTAGTAAAAGCTTTCTCAGGAGGTAGGCATGTTCCCATTAGACAGGCAGCAAGCCCTGGAGTCTGTGCTGAGAGTTGTCATAAGGATCTGGCCCAATGTGTTAATTGTTGAGATCACCACCAGTGTCTTCCCTACTTTATTTTTCCTTTAAAGTCTCTTCTCTTCTCTTCTCTTCTCTTCTCTTCTCTTCTCTTCTCTTCTCTTCTCTTCTCTTCTCTTCTCTTCTCTTCTTCTCTCCTCTCCTCTCCTCTCCTCTCCTCTCCTCTCCTCTTCTCTTCTCTTCTCTTCTTTCTACTTCCTATTCCCAACTTCCCAGCCTAGTTTTAAAAGTCTAGAATGCTCAGAACTCCAGTATTCAGTAATCATACCCACAAAGATCTGCCACATATTTAATACACTATAACTAATTGTGCATTGTATATGTGTGGCTACCTATAGATTTGTGTTGTTATTGTTTGTTTGATTGCTTTACATTATTAAAAGGATAAACAGGTCTATCTGAAACCAGAAGCTACTGGAGAGACTTGATCTTTTTCTAAAGATAAAAAGTTTAATTATTTATATTTATACTTGTGGTGGCAAATCTATTATTATCAATGCTCTACGACTTCTCTGTGATGAAGATAAGAACACATGTTCATGCTGGAACATAACCACATCTTCTTAAACCATGGAGTCAGACTAGTTACTACATCCTAACCCATTCCATGCACTAGGTCACTTTGTATTTTCAACAGAAGGAGGATGGTGTCAAAGAAATTAAGCTGAGCTAGAATTTGTATCTGAAAATCATGTTTGGCAGGAAAATACAGAAAATGGCATTGAATGTAAATTGGTGCTTTTGACCAGAAGTTGCTGCCATAGTACAAGAAAAAGAGATTGTGTGATGGCTTGGGTTGATAGAGGAAAAGAAGTGGGAGAAAGTTGTCAGTAAATGTTTATTTGTCATGAAATAGACTTGGAGAGATTAAAGAAATTAAAGAGAAGCCATTTCTAAAAATATCCCCTTTTCATTGGTGTTCGTTCTATGGTGCCCTTCAGTAGAGAATTAAGATCTGAGAAAGGAGGCCCAGGCAGAAGGGACATTATGGTTCCTTTGCCTATTTACTTTTAAATAGTTGAGAGTAAGTACCCAGAAAGCAGTAGAGTACAAGGCTGACGCTATAGGAGAAAACTGAAAAAAAACCAAAAAACCAAAAAAAACAAAAAACAAACAAACAAAAAACAAAGGTATTTGAATGTATTTGATCTAGAAAGATATGAACAAGAAACCTATGGAAATAACAGAAGACAATGCCCAGAAAGTGGGAGCAGTAAAATAATGGGGAGGAGGAGGTTACAGATGAAACCAAGCCAATGCCTATGGTGGTAGGAGGAGAGAGTCTTCTGTCAGTAAATTTAAGGGAAAAGAGTGTATCAAGATGAAAGAGAGAAAATAAAACACATGACATACTCTCATGTCCATCTCTAGGGAAAATTAAATGTTTTCTTACTTCTCTATTGGCTTTATTAGTAGTGTTTGTGTGCAGTAAAATCTCAATGGCATCAATCTAATTGAGGCATATCAATAGAAAGTGCTATGTGGTCTGTGAAATAACAAGACTAATGGTGATCATGAGCTCCTAGCGCCACAGATTAACGTCACAGGTTTTATCTTTAAAGAATTTTCCATAGTTTGCTGCAACTGTAAGTTTGCAGACTTTTCCTCTTTGTTTCTTAGAGACCTCAACAACAGGGAGCTCCAATTTTCACGGCCACAGAAGGCTCATTTCCTCCATCCCTGTTTTTGTTTTCTTTAGATGCATCTTTCTTCTGCTGAGGCATTGTCTTTCTGAGAACCCAATTTAAGAGAGATTCCTGTTGGATTAATGTATGTCCATGGATCTTATTTCACTCAATGAAGTAAGCTTCTCAAATTAGGAGTGCAATTTCAATGGTAGTATTAAATCGAGAAGTTCCTGAAAGATGCTAACACAAACCTCTTGTTGTGTCTGTAAGGGCTTGGGCAGGATTGCTAAGGGAGAAAGATCCATCCCCACTATGGTTGACACTCTCCCATAGGCCACGGGCCTTATTGGATAAAGGGAGAAAAAGAAGGAAGTTCTGAGGATGCAAGTGCTTTCTCTCTGCTTCATAGCATCAGTATGCGAGCTCGTCACCCTGGTCGGCAACATGATGAAGTGAAACTCTCAGCTAAAATAAATTTTATCTTCCTTAGGCCTTCACAGAAGTTTTTGTTATAGTGTGGCTTATTATTATCCAATGTCAGATTTCAATTATAAATAAATCCTTAAGTGTATTAGAAACTTAGTTACTTAAATGAAGTGTTTTTGGAGAAGTAATTCTATTAATATTAAAAACAAAATCACTTGCTGAAATACATGTTTTTATTTATTTTTATTTTGATTATATGATTTTTTTCATACTTTTAAATAAAATAGAAATAGAAATCTTTCCATATTCCCATTCCCCCCTCCCAGGTAACCTTTCTCAGACCCATCCATGCATCCCCACTCTCAAACTGATAGCCTCCTCCTCCTCAATATCATGATTATTATTTTCGTTAAATGTGGGTATATGTACTGGCATGCAAATACGACCTGTAGTACTTATTTTGTTGTATATAATTTCAAGCCTGACCATGTTATACTGGATAACTAATAAGGGGCTCGTCTGTGGGAGAGGCTGTTGCTCAGTCTTACAGTGGCCTTTAATTGCCCATAGGTCTTTGAGTAGTTGTGAGACCCTGTAAAGATTTTCTACCTTTCGCATTGGCAGCCACTTCTGAAATGTACTGTTTTATAGCAGACTTCATGGTATGCCTCTCAAACATTGAAGGTAATCCCCTATTGCTGGATACACTGCACACTCAGAACATACGGTTCAGATGACTTTACCTGGGTCTAACTTCAAACCATCTTTCCTGTAATCTATCCTGCATGGTATCAGAGAATAATATGTTAGCTTCTAAGTGAGAGAAGCCGGTAATAGTCTCACCCAGCTTCAACACCTGTAAACCACAGCAGTGACCAGCAAGATGAGGAATAAATAAAACTACAATAAGTGCCACATATATGTTTCTGGCTACTAACAGCTGTCTAACTAGACATAGGACCACTCAACCAGAGGGAAATCATGCAGAGTACTAGAAACCTAGCCATCATCCCGGAGCTAGTGAGGTTATATATGTTAGAAAAAAAGATATTACTGCCACTTTGTTAGATTAGTATAATTCTTTGCTGTGCTCTAAATCATATCCTTATACCTACAGATATGGGTAGCTATCAGCTACCATGAAGTAAGTTTCTCTTGATAGCGAATGGAGATCATCACAGAAAACCACAGCAGGACACAATGGAAAGACCATCATTATCTCATGGGAT
>JADRCD010231919.1:0-30703 GCA_019843815.1 Montemys delectorum | reverse complement strand
GAGGGGTGGCAGAGAGACATAAAGACAGACAGTGAAGAGAAAAACAATGAGTTTCATTTCTAATGTTTGATTATTATAAAATATCCAAGTATACAAAATAATTTTCTTTAATCTTACTTATGAATCTTTTGAGTTGCTAGATAATCTCTTAAGTGGTGAAAATTTGTCTTTATAATATTTATATTAGTACAGAAAATTAACCTATTACATTTCCTATCCTCTAATGTGCTTTCTATAATAATTAAGTAAAAAAGGACCCAAACTGTGCTTTTGTAATATCTACCAGATATTTTGAAATAGAAAAAATTAAAAACTCATAGATATAGCTGAACCTAGAATTACTAAAAATAAGTTTTTATAGATTTAAACCTGTTGGTATTCATATTTAATTAAATTGAAACTGCATAGAACATACATATAAAAGATATGTCAGGCATTGCTTAGTTTAACCCAGTCATACAAACTATGTGATCAAGTATTCAAAATTACTGCTTCTGAATGATACAAACTTAGAATTCTTGAATTTTATCACTGGCTTTTTATAAAGATTTATTCTTATTTATTTTATGTGTATGAGTACACTGTAGCTGTACAGATGGTCTTGAGCCATCGTGTGTGTGTGGCTGCTGGGAATTGAACTCAGGACCACTGCTGGCTCCACTTGCTCTGGTGTAATTCACTGTAGCTGTCTTCAGACACAACCAGAAGAGGGCGTCAGATCTCATTACAGGTGGTTGTGAGCCACCATGTGGTTGCTGGGATCCAAACTCAGAACCTTCAAAAGAGCAGTCAGTACTCTTACCCACTGAGCCATCTCATCAGTCCCTATCACTGGCTTTCTAAGTTACCAAATATCCTAGTTTTACTTCTGTTACTGTGATAAAATGCTCTGACATTTATTCCATCAATTTGGGAAAGTCAGGGTAGGAACTCAAGCAGCTAGTCCTACCCACAGTCAAGGAAAAAAAAAAGAGAGAGAGAGAATAACACATTCTTGCTTATCTGCTTGCTTTCAGCTAGCTTTTTCCTCTTTTATATAGTTCATGGTCACCCTTAAAAGGGAATGATGCTACTCACAGTGAGCTGGTCCTTGCCTTAGTAATTAAAAATAAAGATAATGCCTCATAGATATATCCCCAGGCTGACCTGATCTAGACAATTCCTTAATTTAGGCTCTCTACCCTGGCAATTCTAGATTATGTTAAGTTGAAAGTTAAAAGTTAAGTAACACACCAGATTGTATTAGCTTTTCTTGCTAGATTACATGTAATTCCTATTTTTAGCTAGTCAGAAATCCTTGTATGTAGCTATCTGGGATTTTTTTTACAAAGTTCCAAAATACTGTCCTTAGTCTGTTCTTCAGTTTTGTTTATTTGTTTTGTTCTTTATATTTTTGTTGTTGTTTTATGTCATTTTGGTTGTTGTTTTATTTGAGATTTGTTTGGTTTGTCTGTGTGTGTGTGTGTGTGTGTATATGTGTGTGTGTGTGTGTTTGTTTATCTAGCCAGTGTCTCTCTGTGTAGCCCAGGCTATCCTGGAACTCACTCTGTAGAACAAGCTGGCCTCAAAGTCACAGAAATCCTTGTTGCATCTGCCTCCCAAGTGATGGGATTAGAGGCATATACCACCATGGCTCACATCTTCTCTTAATTAAAGAGAAAATCCCATGATTTTGTGAAATCTTTATATTTACCCAACCTGTCCCAGAAGTTTGAGATTGAAGATTCTGATGCAGTTCCAAAATGCAGCAAAGCAAGTACCTTCCTGGGGTTTCCCTTTTCTTCAAGCTTTTTTGTTTCTTAATTTTAACGCATGACTTTTCGTGGTAAGTGCTAATTCTCTACCTAGAACTTCATATTAAATCTACCATGTTTTTAACCACTATTTTATGGTGTTGGTTGTGCATGGGGCTGTACGTTCACATGGGAAGCAGGAAGACAGGCTTCATTGTCCCCATTTCCTTGCCATCCTTGTGGTTGTCACTGGTGGTCATTAGCACCCAGCCCTGCATTCTGCCTTCAGTCCTCTGAATTTCCGCCACAAACTTTGATGGGTTAGTTTGCTTAAGTGCAAAGCCCTCCATTGTAGAGCTAGGAAAGCTCCAGCATCTGAACTAGGCTTCCAGGAGCCTTTTAAATGTCACCTTGCCCTTTCTTGGCTTAAAAGTGGCATTTAGGTGCCATTTGTTTAATGGAAGTGCCTACCAGCAAACCAACTCATTATGTTCTCTCAGATTGATGTTTATGGCAGTTCTGAAAATGCTGCCTCTGTTTTCACCCTGTCCTCACTCTGTCCATATTTCTGAAGAACTCCCTGATGACTCCCTGTTCTCTAGACCTTCCCACATGTGTTAACATTTTGATTCTCAGAACAAGGGAGCAGAAAGGCTCAGTGCACCTGAATAATAAGAGTCACATTTATGTTTGACCTTGGCTGGACTAAATATAACTTTTGTCATTGTTTTTTAGCTGCTCCTTTGTGTCAGCCACGAAATGGAATCTTCCCTTTTTAATACAACTTTACTGAAATATCATTCTAATGCTATACAGCTCTTTTATTCAAACTCTATAGTTTAATGATATCATGTGATCCACTAAGATTTTGTTAGTCTAAAGTTTCAAATTTTCATGTATGACAATCTTTACTATGTACAAGCACTTCTGTTCCAATGCTGTTCAGGAATGATTGTATGTGTGTGCTATACGGTATGTTGACATGTGATGTATACATTGTAAAACAATTACTACAATCAAGTTAATATATCTAGCACATCATCACAGGTGATTACTAGTTTTCTTGTAGAAAAAAAAAACAGTTAAGATCCACTCTCTTAAGAAAATTCAAATATACAATAAATTATTGACTGTGGTCACTATGATGGGTACTAGATGATCAGAGTTTAGTCACCCTGTAACTGAGTTTTTATACCTTACCAACAGATCTTCATTCCAAGATCAGGAGGACTGCTGGTCCACTCTTTGTTTCTGTGAGTTGAACCTTTTTAGATTCCACTTATGCCTTAGGTAGGGTTTTCTTTGCTGTGAAGAGACACCATAACAAATCCAATTCCTATAAATTATAACATTTAATTAGAGCTGGCTTACAGTTTAGAGATTTATTCTGTTATTGACATTGCAGGAAGCATGGCCATACAGGCTAATCTGGTGCTAGAGATTGAGCTGAGAGTTCTCCATCTTGATTCAAAGGCAGCAAGGAGAAGGCTATCTTACACTGGGTAGAGCTTGAGCATAGGAGACCTCAAAGCCTGCCCGTACAGTGACACTCTTCCCCCAAGAAGGCCACAGCCACTCCAAGAAGGCCATACCTCCTAATAGTGCCACTCCCTGTGGGACAAGTGTTCAAACATATGAGTCTATGGGGGCCAAACCTATTCAAATCACCATGACCTGTGAATGAGGTGGTACACATTTGTCGTCTGTCTTTCTATTTTTAATGCCCTCTAAGTTAATATATGTTGTTATCAGTACAAATTTTCCTTCTATTTTAAGGCCAAATTATATTTGTGTGTACCATGTGTACATATACACATACACACATACATACATATTTTCTTCATCCATTTGTCTTTAGGTGGACACTTTCCCTTTTTATTTTGGAATTATGCTTTAATAAGCATGGGATTCTTCATATCTCTTGGAGATAATCTTATTTTTCTTGTATACATACCCAGAATTTGGATTGCTGAGTTATATAGTGGTCCTCGTTTTAAATGTCTGCAAACTCCTACACAGTGCTTTTTCATGATACTCACACTAATTTACATTCCCATCAACAATCTACAAGTGTTCCTCTTGTTCTCCTGACTGTCATACTTGGCCTAACAAGTATGAAGTGATAGCCTATGTTTTTTATTTGCACTTCCCTGATGATTAATGACATTGAGTATTTTATCATAAACCTCTTGGCTAGTTGAATTGCTTCTTTGAAAAGAATGTGTGGGGATGTAGCTCAATCATAGAACATATACTCAAAATGCAGAAGATTACTGTTCAGCCTTGATGCTGAAATAAGTTTTTTGTATAACACCTTTACCATCTTTGAAATTTAGACTAATATCATTTGCTATTCAATTACATAAGCCTCAAGATATTTTAAATATAATTATAGACATATTACAAATATTTCTTCTATTCAGGAGTTCTCTTTTTTGTTTTTTAACTTTTTTTTCTTCCTGCTGTGCAGAAACCACTCCATTTGTTGTCAAAGAATATTCTCCCATAGGACTGAATGTAGGTCTGTTTCTTGTTGAATGGAAATTTGGGTTGTTTCCATATTTCACTTCTTAATAATAATCTAAGAATAGCTCTTTTCATTTATAAGTATTTTATGGGCAGATATTTTCCTTCTTCTTCAATAAATTACTAGGAATGTAGTAATGTTTAATTCCAGAAGATTGAGTCAATGTCATTTCTAACACAGTCCCTCTGATTTACATTTCTAACCATTGTTCCTATCTCCTTGAATCTTCATGAAGAAGCTTGTTCTAATTTCTCAAGTTTACTTATCCCAAGGTCTGTGGAGTGTGAACTGCCCGTGGTTTTGATTCGATTTTACATCCTAGTAGCTAATCATGTTGGGTATTTGTCCATGATTTTTGTTCAATTGTATGGATTCTTTGGGAGAAATGTCTATTCATATCCTGTGCTCATTGTTTCAGTTAGATTTTTGTGTCTGTGCTGTAGATTTAGAAGAGGGTTCTTCTGCATTTATGTTCCTCCACCCACTCAACACCCTTCTGGAATATCTAGAGAAATATTCTTCAAGTTTTGCCTTCTGTACAGAGCTGCCTGGTAGAAGGGCTTTGGTACTAGAAATTTCTTTCTTTACAACTTCTTAGTTTTATCTTGGTGAATCAGACATAAGATGCTTACACATCTCACAGAGAAGAAGAGCAACTGAGTTTGGAAGTCCTAAGGCAAAATCCTTTCCAGACACTGGACCATTTTCTACCTACAAATTTTGTAGAAAGGCCATGCTTTGATTCCATGATACCTAGCACAGGGACAGCTGAGCATGCTGGGATGTTAGTAAAATTTTGCTGGGAAATAAGCATGATCAGTTGTTTATACTTGGACTCTGAAAGCCCCAAATACTATTTGTATGTGTGTGTATCTATAGGTATATGTGGGCACATAATGTTATAGGCCAGAAGTGGTTTGGATTAGTAGGGAAGGCTAACTGAACAGCAAGCAACAGGGTTCTGTCTGTCTCCCTCTGCCTGATGCTAGGATTAAAAACATATACCATGTGCAGCTGTTTTTTTTCTCATGCTCTTGGGACTAACTGTAGTTCTTCATGTTTGCAAGGCAAGCACTTTACTGGGTAAGCCATTTCTTCAGCTCCTTCTATGTGGACCTTTATAGAAAGTGTTTTCCAATCCCTGACCTGGCAGGAAATATGGTGTCAAAATGTCTGATTCTTTAACTCTCCAATTACCTGTATCTTTTCCGTCACATCTGTTATAAAGCCATAGCAACTGCAAAGATACATTATTACTTATACTGAGAAATTCTCTCCCAAAATAAGGCTCCTTGATGCCCAAAGCTGGGGGCTAAAAGAAGCCACCAGCCCATTCTTTTCTTTTCTTTTGGTTTTTTGAGACAAGGTTTCTCTGTGTAGCCCTGGCTGTCCTGGAACTCACTCTGTAGACCAGGCCGGCCTTGAACTAAGTAATCGGCCTGCCTCTGTCTCCCATGTGCTGGGATTAAAGACGTGTGCTACCACTGCCCAGGTCCATTATTTTCTTTAAATAAATATTTTCCCACTTTATTCCAACTATTGCAGTCTTCTCATATACCTCTCCCTTCTCAGAAGAGACGCTTTCCTTTTGGGAAACTGTGAATAGTTCAGTCTCCCATCCACATCATCTCACACTCACATATTCTACTATAGATAAATCTGCTTCTTATTTCTAACGTTCATTTTTAGTAGAGGAACAAAATATCAAAGGGTTTTCCGGTTGACTGGGGTCACACTTTAGATAATCCTTGGAGTCAAGATACAGGCCAAGAGAAACAAAGCTGGGTGAGGAGATGGTCATGGCTTTCTAATGAAAGGATGCGAATGAAGGCTCAGAGATGCCTCTCACCATCTTGGTCTCAATGTTAATTGAATGAGCCTAGGATGTTTTTCAGGTTGTAGAAGGTCCCATATGACAATGTCTATTAATTGCCTTGTGGGACACCTGGCATGTAATTCTCATTCTACTGTGGCAGCCATTCTTATTGTCACTTTGGTTGCTTTCATGTTACTGCTGTCATTGTGTTGTCATGAATGAGGAGGGATCAGGGTATGAACTTGAACTTCCTTGCTCTTCTTTTTCTGTGTGGGTTGTAAGGTGAAATGGCTGCAAAAGAAAGACAAAGGCTGTCAGCAACTGACAAGAGCTGAGGAGAGAGGTGAGCACAAGCCTCTGTGATATGTGCTTGTTATCTAAGAAAGGCAATTGTGTTCTCCCTTCTGGCTAGGGCTTGCCAGTCCCAAAAAAGGGGTTCCAATCACCAGATCACATCACGATTTCTAGGAAAGCTGAAAGTCAAATTTTGACACTGTAAAAAAAAAAAAAAAAAAACTTTCAACTTAGGTTATTGGAAATAAAATCAAATAGAACATTTAATTCCACTAAAACAAAAACAAAAAGAAACACCATTCCCCCAATTTTTTGATACAAAATAATACTCCATCTAAAGTCCAGCATGTCTGGTTTGCAACGTCTTGTCTCAAGGCTGGGAACTTTCCCTGGGGAAGCACTTTCTTAGAAATTTGGACTTATATTTGCTCTCAACTAAAGACAGCTTCACTATTCACTTGAACAGCCATCAAATATTTGTCAAACAAGACTCATGTGTCCAGCACTGAACAAAAATTAGAGATAAGTGATAAAGAGCCATGCCCTCAAGGTCTTGATCAAATATGGTAGACATGCCCTAAAAGTATCCACGATGAACAGATGCCAGCTGTATCTCTTCATCCTGCCATGGTTGAGCAGGAATATGAATGGGACTTACCAGATGAGAGGAAATTGGGAGTAAAGCCACACCATCTGCAAGGTTAAGGACTGAACATGGGTCCTAGTGCAGAAAATAGTGGGTTTGGATTCAGGCAAACAGGTAGACCAGATACAGGCAGTTGAGTAGCCCTGCCCATCAAGGAGTAGGTGACAAAGTTGCACTTCAGCTCCAGGGATAGTCATGGAGTCCTCTACTTATCCATCCATGGTACAAGCACAGATATCACATGATAAGTTTATGTAAGGCCATGTTAGGGTCCATCACTATATGGATCCAGTTGGGTAAGCTCTACCTTTTCCTTGGATCTGGCATGTCTGGTAGGTTCATGGGTCTTGTTTCCCTGATAAGATTTTAATATACCCATGCATGCCTATAGTCTCAGTTCACCCTAATTAACATAGAGAATAGCTTCCTCTCCATTCCCAGGAATGAGTCATAGATCAGTTTACATTGGATCTGACAAATAGTGCAGTTTCTGGCTTACCCAGAGTGATAGTCATCCCTTTCCTTCAAAATGGAGTCAAAAGCTACTTAGGAGATGTTGTCTCCCAAAGCAAGCAACAGCCTAAGCAAACACTATTTGGTACAATACAGTAAAACTTAGAGTAGGGCAAAGCCTGATCTCTTGGTTCTACCTTGTTCTGAGTGACACCATCCACTGCATTCTCTGCCATCCTCAACTTATCTCTGGTTTTTCCTACATGGTTGACTTGCATTCAGAAGCATGCCATAATCTCCAAAAAAGTAATGTTATATATACTTTGATATCATCTTGGTTTTCACAAACTGTGACACAGTACATTATATATATATATGTATTACTTGACATTAGAGAGTCAAGTAATTTTTAACAGTAACATAATTATGAAAGAAAACAGACTAAAACTAATTTTTGTACCATGAAAGTCTAACCATATTTGGAAAAATAAAAAATTCCTCTTTTGGTTATATACTGAGCCTCATTAACAGCATTTTATTGTTCTTTCATTATTTCACTGTCTCTTATATGAGATTTCAAAAGACAGGATGAACTTTATAATACAGGACTTAAGAAGAAAGAAGTTTATCATGTGAATTGAGTTTCTGTGTTACAGCTGCTGGTTGAGGAATGTCAACTTCTTCTCTATTGTCCTGGTGCTAAATCTCTGTTAAACTGATGATGTTTTAAACAAAGCATGTAATTTGGGAATGACTTTGGAAATTCTAAGAAACTATTTAGCAAGTGCCAATTCACATCAGTTTCTTTTGAGATGCCTCCACTTAACAGTTCATTTACAAACCAGTCCTTTAATCCTAGGACTCCAGTAGATACACTTTGACCTCTCTTGGGCCCAGCATTGTCTGGAGAACAGCAGAAAATTGGCTGTCTGCTATCACAGAGCTGATGTTCTTGTGAGAAGGTTGTACAGTTTACTGACAATAAGTTCTCAGACTGTACCCCAAAGTCCAAAGGCAGTTAAAAAGTGACATATCTGTCACACATGCTTGGAAACTTGACGATCCAATACTTTTCTCTTGCAAAAGCTCACTTTCAACTGGTTCCTGAGTGATGAGAAATTAGTAACCATGTAAGGTTGTAGAGGAACATCATTCCCAGGCTAGGGCAGAATTTTTAGAGTGAGAAAGAAGCAGAGACATTTTGTTATGCAGGGAGACAGTGAGTGTGCTCAATGTTGGGTCATTGGCAATGCCAGGCTTTATGGGGCATTTGAGGGCACACTGAGGGCTCTGGAAGAGTTTGAAGATAGACATTGACTATTCTGCTTCTTACCTTTTAAACAGTGCTAAGATTATTGTATAGAGAATGGCAGTTAGACATTAAGAACAAAGTAAGATGTGACCTATCACAGATGAGGCCGGTAGTTTGGGTGTGCCTGTCTATAGCTTTAAGCATGAGAGAAGCCAATGGATTCTAAATAGACTACATTTATTTGTTTTGACACAGGTTCCATGGAGCATCTCATGGAGCCCAGGTTGACCTAATACTCACTAGGTAACCAAAGGTCTTCTTGAACTCCTGATCCTCTTGTCTCAATCTCCTGAGTTCTAGGATTATAAGCGTGTGCCATTTTGTCTGATTTTTGTGGAACTAAAGATCAAGTACACAGTCTCGTATATTCTAGGTAATCACTTTGTCAAGTAAACTACATCCCCAGACCATAGCTGTTTTGATAAGGGAACTAATACTGTTTAGGCAACTGTAATACCAGTCACCACGAAGGAAAGACAGGCTGGAAGAAGCACAGCTTTATTAGTAGTCTCTACTGGGCTGGGGACTGAAGAGTCAAAATTATGTTCAATGATCTCTAATCTTTTTGTTTTCCTTTATGACTTAGACATCAAAGATCTGCTTGCTTTTCCATATAGAGAAATGAAGACAGTGCTATTGTTTCTGTGGTAGCTTGATTACTCACAAGCATTACCTACTCCCTGGTAAAGTGTGGTGTGACATGTCAGCCACTGAGGATACAGCAGTGCCTAACTTCAGGACAGTAGGGTAAAAGATCAGAACGAATGTGTACTGTTTACCACAGGGCATTCTGAGTTTGGTGCTGGTGGTATTTCAGAACTGAAAATTCTAAGGAGTTTTGAGTGGGAGAGGGGAAGATAGAAAGCAATGATAATGTTCATTACCATCTCAGTCATCTATCCATTCAATGGCAGATGTACCTTGCACCCATTTTTGACAACACAAAGGATCCCCCACCCCCTTATCATCTGATGACTAAGAATTCCAACTTCTGATGCCTAAAGACAGTGACTCTCAGAATCTCCAAGTCTGTTGTTATCATGTGCATGGTTCTAAAGTATTTGCCTGCTACTAAGATAGCCAGCTTCCACCTTTGCCACAAAACCACCTGGTACTGAAGTAGCCTCCTACTGATCCTTCTGTGTGGCTGAGGGCAGCTAAGTGTGGGATTAGACGTTTTAAGCTGTCAGGGAAAGCCAGAGAAGGTAGTTTGATTGTTTTCATTTAAAGTGTATCAATTTGTATTATTTTTTCCATGTCCTAAAATTCTGAGTCATTAAAATATCATATGATTTAGAGGTTAGCTCTGTTAAATTCATAAATTCATATATTCTGCACACATGAACTGTACAAGATGGCTTGTGTTGCTCTCCACTGCCACCTTGACCTTAAAGTGTGGTGCTTATCTCTGCTCTATGAATCAAATGAAGATTGAATTCTAAAGCAGGCAGTCAGATAGTCAAAGCTTCAGCCAGCACTCCATTCTGTGTTACCAATAAGCAGTAATGACTGACCATAGGTAGTAATACTAAGGTTGATTCGTTATCATACAATATTAATTATATAAAGTAATAGACTATATTGTGATATTACTATACAGATCTGTCATTTGCTGTAGTCCTATTCTTCCAGTCTTACCCTCTTGTAGTCTATTTTCTCTTACTTAGCTCTTAAACCTACTACAAATGTTAAGTCTACAGAGAAAATATGTAGTTGTCTTCTTGAGTCTGGCTGATTTTTCTTAACATAATGAACTCCTGTTTCATCTATTATTTAGCATTAAGATGAATGTTATTGAGTAAAAACTACCTGCTGGATATTGTCGAAGTTTTTCTGTATTTTTATGTAATTCTTATGATAAAAAATATGAATGCATTTTGATTTTTTTAGCATTTCATATTCAGAGAGTTGAACCTAAATATCTTACCAGGCTGATAAGGAGCATGGTTGGGATTCATATTGCATTATGACTTCAGAAGCCACTTTCGTAGAACTCTGTGAAGCTTCCTCTCCAGCTGCTGACAACTGGTCATTTCACTTTTTTAACCATTAAGTCTACTGCTTGATACTACTTGTGATCAGGGATGGTATTTTAGCTGGAAACTATTTTCTCATCAAGACCCATTTCTTCACCCTGAAATAATTAAGCTGTGAGTTTTTCTGAGGCCAAACATGGGGCTGCTGTAGATACCTGAGTTAATATCCAGTGAGCCTCTAGGGAAGGAGGAAAATACTTGAAGTACGTCTCCTCAGGAACTTTTCAGGTTCCTTTGAACTTTAATCAATAGCACTAGCCCTGATCTGCTTCCTCGGTTGTCATTTAGTCACACAGACAGAGCACCCTTACTTTATTTGAAATCAGCAGACCTCTGATGCTGCCATATCGCTGAGGGAAATGCTGGCCCTTCACCAGGGGGATTCCTCTAGCTCTCTATTTGGGAAAACACCTTTGCTACAGATTAATCACAAGGCTGTTTGTTACACATTCAAACATATAAAATGCAACATATTTCCCTCTGCTTCCTGTATGTGTATGTTTTATGTATGTATGTATGTGATGTGTGTGTGTCTGTATATGTGTTTCATGTATGTGTGTGCACTTTGTGTGGGGAAGGACATGTGTGTGCTTTTTGTATGAGCATGTGCTTTGTGTGTGTATATGCTTTTATGTGTTTGTGTGTGTTTTATAATGTATGAGTGGGGACATATGAGCTTATGGACAGAGGCCATAAGAGGAACTCTGTGTCATGCTCTGTCAATCTCTGCCTTACTGCCTTGAAAGAGGATTTCTCACTTAACATGGTGCTATACTGGCAGCCAGCAAACTCCAATGATCCTCTTGTCTCAACTCCACTTCGCAACAGTCTTGAGCTTACCAGTATGTATGACTATATCTAGATTTTTACATCAATTCTGGGCATGGATTCAAACTCAGGACATCAAGCTTGCACGGCAATCACTCTTACCCAACTGTGCCACATCTCTAACCCTTCTCTGTCTTTGTGCATGTTTGTGTGTGTGTGTGTGTGTGTGTGTGTGTGTGTGTGTGTGCGCGCGTTTCATGCTTTGCAAGAGTTCCCTGCAACAATACAAAGCCAAAGGGTAACGAGAGATATGTCTCCTTTTGCTTCTGGCCACTGGTTCTCTCCCGAACCATTGGTAGAGTGAGCCTGTGCTTCCAGTTGGCATGTTCAGACCTGTTAGTGAGACTCTGTGCTGCTTAGAAAGAAAGTAATCTAGTGGGAGATTTAGCTATCTGATCCCTTGAATGGCTCATGAGCACGGATAAGTGAACCAGCATAAGCTTCAGGCAAAACAAAACAAAACAGAACAAAACAAAACAAACCACCAACAACAACAACCACAAAACCCAAAAACCCTTAGGTCAGAATATGGTATGATAATGACAATGGTATCACTCACTAATAACACAACCAGCTAAGCACAACCATAAGTTCACAAACATACATGAAATTTCTGTCCGTCAAGGAAGTTTCTCAGATATGATATTAATAGTAGTCTAATACTTGTATGTGTTTTATATAGCATTTGAAAATTCAATCAAGAGCTGGACATTTCAAAATGTACTATTTTAATTATTGTAGCTAGATGGTTCATTTTGAATACTCTTGATTTTTGTCTGGATTCAATCTTTAGCAATGCCTGACTCCCACCTAAGTTATATTTCTGTGACATGGGCATCAATTAATATTTTTTTCTCTTAAAAAAGCAATTAAATACATCCTGTAGCATTAATAACACCCATTTCCACTTAAGTCCACAGCACTCTTAGGGGAATACTACTTTGTAAATCTTGCTTTTCACGTTCTGGCTTAATTTTCTAGCTCTTAACTCTGCCTGCCCCCTAACCTCCTTAACACTGGGGCTCAGGAAAGTGATGACTTTAAA
Organism: Montemys delectorum; assembly: GCA_019843815.1. Classification (NCBI taxonomy): domain Eukaryota; kingdom Metazoa; phylum Chordata; class Mammalia; order Rodentia; family Muridae; genus Montemys; species Montemys delectorum. The sequence goes on along the minus strand of JADRCD010231919.1, from coordinate 18,013 downwards.
TTTACGGTTGTTAAATAGATTGTTAATGACCAGAAGAGCCCATCAATCTTGCTGACCACAATTATATTTTAAAAAGAAGATGGTTAATTACCGGACCATTTTGTTGATGGTTATTTTAATCACACTGACTGCCCTTCTTGGCATGGAGAGCCATTAGGCTGGCGAGGAAGGAGGCGGGCCATTGTGGCGAAGTGGTACTGATGCTGGAAATTGGACTCCAGAGGACAATTTGTCAGTTTGCTTAGGAGGCACAAAGCTCACTTTGTTTTGCTCACATCCAACTGCTTGTTTGACCATCTAAAATCTTGTAGTTTTTCTCTCTCATTCTACTTTAGTTTACATGTCATAGGTTCATTATTTGAGATGAATTGGTTTGTGTAACTTGATGATCCCAGAAGGGATTTGACTAAATCAATTTGGGACTAAAGATTATTGTCATGCAGCCTTTGCAGCCTTTCAGCTTTCTTTCATCTTTATACCATTAGCTTTTTAGTGCATGTATATGTATAGTGCATTTGTATATGTGTGTGTGTGTGTGCATGTTAGTATGTAGATGGATCACATGTGTTAGTGTATGTGACGGCTACAGAAAAACTTCTGATGTCATCCTTTGGAATGTCATCAGCATGCTTTGAAGTATGGTCTCTCTTTGGCGTGGGACTCATTAACTCTCTAGAATGGCTGTCCAGACATACAGAGAGATCTGCCTATCAGCATCTGTCACACTGAGTCACAAGTTCATTCCACCACATCTAAGGATTTTTAAATGGTTTCTTGGAATCAAGCAAAGGTTCTTATGCTTGCAAAGTGGGCCCTTTATCAACTGAGTTAGCGCTCTTTGGATTCCCTACACATACTTTTAAAAACATTAAAGTCTGCATTCCAGCATTTGCCTCTATCTTTGTCCCTTCAAAGCTGTTTCACTACAAGTTTTTTTCAAATGAAGTTCCTCAGAATCATTCAATGTGAGTTTATGTACCAGATAACTGCAAATATACAGCATTTAAAGAGATGTTAGCTTCAAAGGTGAGGGCACAACTGTATCCTGATACTGATGCCCATCACAGAGTTGTCTGAGAAAGCCTAAGAGGCCAAGTTGCCCAAGTGAGGGAAGCCAAGAGGCATATTCCATCCCTGGCATGCAGCAGAGTATGAAATTATGGTGGATTCTGTATGTTAAAGAATTAGTTGAAATTTTGTGTCAATGCATGGGATTCCAGCTTTTTAAAAAAATTTCTTTGTGGTGTTAGGGAGTAAATAAACCAGAATAGCTATTCCCCTTATATGGTCTTGTATTCTTCTGACTAACAATGAACACCATTCTATTTGAAACCTGACTTGACAACTACTGCCTTTACCAACTTTGGCCTAAATAGATAACAAGGCCCCAACCCCTTTCCATATCACATACCTTATGGCTTTGGTTAGTTGTCCATACCCTTGTGTTGGTATCCTTGAGAGTGTACACAATTTCTGATTGAAATTATCTCTCACTAGGGCCAACAGTTAACCTGCCAGTAAGGGCCCTTTACCTTGGAAAACTGGAGGGTTATTATCATTAGTTAATTATTTGCCTGTAGATTGTTAAGCACTGAAAATATATGTGAGTCCTTGGTGAGGGTTAGTCCATGTCCTACTCATTTGGGTACTGTTTGAGTCACTGTTTTATTGCTATGCAAAGACATGATGACCATCACAACTCCTATCAATGAAAGCATTTAATTGGGGGTTTGCTTACAGATTCAAAGGGTCAATTCATTATCATCATGGGGGCAGAGCATGGTGGCAAGCATGGTGCTGAACAGAAACTGAGTGCTACATCCTAATCTATAAAGAGAGAAGCAGAGACACTGGGCTTGTGTGGGCTTTTGAAACCTCAAAGCTCATCCCCAGTGGCATACTTCCACCAACAAGGCCACACCTATTCCAGTAAGGCCATACCTTCTAATCCTTCCAATCCTTTCAAATAGTATCACTACTTGGTGACTAAGCATTCAAATATAAGAACCTATAAGGTCAATTCTTATTCAAACCACTACATGTAGATCTTGGTGGCTTCATGCTGGGTAAATGCTGAGTTTATACTATATGATTATGTTGAGCTGGATGAGAGCCATGCAATAAAAGGAAGCTTTTAAAAGTATACACATCAAATTCTCTGGAATAATGAAAGACTAGGGCCAGGGACATAGATGAACAAAACTCTATAGGTAAATAATACTGAATAAAAATCTCAAACACAATTAAAAGCAGTTCTTAAATGGAGAAATCCTGAGACCTTAGGATTTCTCCATTTAAGAACTGGAGGTTCTCTGGTGGTATTTAATAATTAGCATTTCTAAAAGTAACCTAAACTATGTTTTTTTTTCTCTTCTCTTTCACTCATTTGCTCTCTTTCACGGGGCCCTTGCAGCAATAATATTTAGGAGACCATACCTAGACATTCTGATTAGACTCTTAAGATGCATAAATATGTTTGACTAATTTCAAAGTAGTAATAGATTGATCGAATTTGTTCCCACTTGGAATGAAACGTAACATAAACAAGCCCAATATCTCTTTATCTTTGTCCTGTGGGTTAGAAAACAGAGGATTCAGGATACCAGTTTCTGTTCCAATGATTGGATTCTAAAAATGGACTTCTAGGGTAAGGGTCAGAATTATGTTTAGGATTATCCTACTGAAGCATGTGTAGAGAAAAAATTATGAAAACCCATTAAAAAAGAAAGAGAATCCATGACAGAAACCCATGTGATTCCTTCCAAGGAATTCTTGGTCACCCTCCAAAATTAAAGCACACCCTCTGACCAGAGGATGCTTCCAGGAGTTTTACCATCTCTACTTTCTCCAGGAAGTTAACTCTCTACTTGGAAATCACAAAGTAACTGACAGATCAGACCTTGCTCTCTGACATTTAATATCACTGTGCCTCAGTGCCCTGTGATTGTGCTGCCAATTAGCTGTAATGTAGTGTTTTGAGAGCCATTTAGATATGTTATTTTTTAATGATCTCCTCATTGAAAACCTAAAGCTTTGCCTGGGATTCTAATCAAGGTTTTCAATGAAGAAGAGGGATAATATTAAGCAAGAACTAATAAGCACTATGAAAAAAAAATAACACATTGTCTTTGCCAGGAGAAGGGGAAAGAACAACACATGTCCCTGCCAGTGTATGTCCTGTCATTAGAGTTTTACATGGACTATTGCATGATGGCTGCAGGCTCTTCTCCGTTATCATAGGTACTTATGAACCCATAAAGAATCCATGTCTCTTTAGTGAGCACCAAGAATGGTGTGCAGTAAAAGTCCCCTGGGCCTGTGTATAAGAGAAAGTTTCCATTAGCACTCAGACTTGAGTTTATTTAGAAACCATGTTTCTTTTGAAATATGCAAGGCACATCCATGCTTTCTTCTCTTAGTAAACCTTTCAACTCCTTTCTGAGGGAAGTCAGGGAAGGGACAAAGTTTCATTTATAGGTTCTTCTGAAGAACAGAAATGGCTAGGCCATCATTCCCTGATGAGTCAGACACAATTCTTGGGGCTTTATTCATATGGTTTAATTGGAGGTATAAAAAAGTTTCATTTGATGTAACAGTAGTTTTCCTAAATGGTCTGTGGTTACTATGCTGGATTTATTACCTTTAGATTCTCATGGATTAACATTTTACGAATCAACTAAGCAAGCAAATCCTTGGGAAGTGACCCATATTATCATCAGAACCTTCAAAACAGTTGGGGATGAGGAATATCTGGGCGACATGTACCACAAATCCAAGGCTGATTATTGAGATCTTCTATCTAGTCAACTTTGCACTAGCTAAGGTCCAAGCATTTGGAAGATCTTTGTCTATTATCTCAAGCAGCATAATGAGGTCAAAAATAAGAAAGTCAGATGGAGAACACATAGACCAAGTAAATCTTTTAAAAGGTTGTATTGGGTAAGCCATATCACCAATGGAGAGTAGGGCTCAGCCTAGTCTCAATGGTATTTGCCCACCACCCTCAAGAAAGTTAAAAAGAGGATCAGATATCTTTTTATCTAATTTGAAATTCATGTTCAAATAAAAGAAGGGTTTGGGAGTTAGAAAGATGGCTAAGTAGGTGAAAACAATTGTTGTACAAACTTGAGGACCTGGGTTCAAATCCCCAGGACTCAATGCTGGGTGTGTCATGAATATCTATAACCCTGATACCGTGGAATATAGACAAGTGATCACAAGAGCTTGCTGGCTAGCAGTCTAACTGAAAAATTATAAACTCCAGCCTTGTCAAAAAGCCCTGTTTCAAGGTAATAATGTAGAGAGTAATAGGGCTTAACCATCAATGTCCTCTATCTCTGACAGATACACATGTGCTCATATGCTACACATGTGCATACACATACATGTGTGCATACACACACATGATACATATCTTTATAAAGTCTTATGCACTTTGAATAAATCATTTAACCAGTAAGCATGAGGTCCTAGGTTGAACCCTTGATAGTTACACACACACACACACACACACACACACACACACACACACACAAACACACCTTGACATTTTTACGTCAGATACTTTATACTATACAATATTTACCATTAGGTAAAGTAATACAGAGACCTCCTTATAAAATTAGGAATGAAATAAGAATAATGGTGATACTCTGTAATTTTTTATAATATTTCTGTGCTTTCATGCATGTTTTTGATGGCTATACCAATTGAAATGCTAAAACACATTAACTCAATCCCAGATTCACATACAATATAGACACACTTTTCTCCTTAATGAACAACAACAAAAAAGCTTAAATTTTTTTGTTTTTGTTTTTGATTTTTGTGAAAGGGGCCTCTTGGTATGCACCATATATGAGGTTTTTAAAAATAATAGATTAGTAACTTTCAGATACCCAGTAGATAGTTAGGTAGAATTTCCAAGTCTGAATTACTGGGTGTAAATTTATCAACAGCCAACTTGTGAATGATAGAACACTCCTCTCTTTCTTCTTAGAGATTTCCCTCATGGCGATAGAATCCTTGAAATCCTCAGGGAACAAATTGGGGATAAAAGTTAGAAAGCACACCGGCTTATTTTCCACGCTCTGAGCAGACCCAAGAAGAAAGACTGAATTTAATCAAAAAAGATTTTATTGATGAAGGTATCTCTCCTCCAGGCTAAACTTTGGCCCCTGCATGCTAATAAACCATCTCATTTCTCAGAAGTAGCCTTCTGCATAAAATCCTAGGAGAGACCACAGGCAGAATACATCTCGGGGAGGACTCCCAGATGATCAATCAGGTGTCTGTAAGGTCTCCACTGTCCCTAACTGAGTTGGGAGGCACTTGGCTGGCTTTAGGCTGCCTGTGGTTTAATTCTTGGGCAGTCACCTGAATGCCTTTCGATGCTTAGGAGAAAGCAATTTCTACTGCAAAACCTAGCCCCCTGCCTGGCTCCTGCCAGCTGAGCCCTCCCTGGGTGGGCATCTGCACCCTGGTATTTAATGCCTATCTTATCTGCACATGTGGAAGTTTTACTGCCCAGATATGAAGATGAACAATCTGCAGCCTCCAGATTTTATGACCACTAATTAGTAACCTGTTTGTTCCCTCTTAATCTGTTATTATAATAGGGCACCATGGCATACAGTTTTTTCTTTGGCTTTTCTGCCTGTGGCAGCCAGAGGGAGCCTTACTTTATACCTTTGGATTACCAGCAGGCCTGAAAAACAGTAATAACGTGGTATTTAAAGGGGCAGGCTGTATCTTGAAATGCTCAGTCTTGTCTCACATCTGGAATTGAGTTCCTGTTCTCATGGTAGCTGCAAATGGAAGTTCTTCCATAAAGATGATTTTTAGAATCTGGGGCCCAAAGTGTGAAACTAGAGAGTATCTGGAGTTGGTGGTCCTTCTCTGCTTCTTAGCTTTTTAAGATCAGCAGTGAGGGGTCATACACAGGACCATGGTATTTGGTGAGGGTTGCAAGTGATAAGAGACGGGTTGGGTTCTTGGCTTATGTTCATAGCGTCCTTGGTCAGTAATTTCCTTCCTTTTGTTCTCTCTCTTGTCTTTTATTTCCTGCTTCCCTTTCCCTTTCACTCAGCCTTGGCTTCTGGCTAGATGTGTTTTTTCAGACTTGCCATTCATATCTGCCTCCCATTCTCGAAAGCGTGTACCACATTTTCTGACAAGTTAGTGAGTGTTTGGTACTGCATATTTTCTTTCCAGATATCTCAGATAGACATTCTAATGCTGTCTCCCAAGCCTGTGAGAAGAGTTGCTTAATGGTCCCAACTACTGCGAGTGGTGGCATCCTCTGCTGAGAGTGGACACTGCCTTTTTTCCCTTTTTTTTTTTTTTCTTAAATGGCCACCATTGGGGAAGTTTATATTTTCATGCCACACATAAGGTAGGTTTTGGAGCCCTTTGCTCTGCTGCAATCTTTCTTTGATTGGCATGTGATACACATTGCAACTATAGAAGCAAGGGAAGCTTTGGGATAGCAAATGTACCCAGAGCTTGCCTGATGTACTTGCTGCTCCCACATAGGCTTTTGCCCTTGACCCCATAACTTTCTTATCCTTGCAACCAAATGCCAGCATTAGCTTCTTTTACTGTATGAATTCTAAAAGTCACAAATGTTCTCTGGACTAAGGTCTACCTCCCTGCTGATACTCACCCTGAATGGGTACAAGCTCTTAGAAATCCTACAGGGAACAGGGCAGGTACCTGAAATTCCCAGTAGAAAACTGATTTTTTTTTTCTTTTAATGAAAGCAATGCTCATATCCTTCATGTATGCCTCCAGGCTCCCAGAGAGAGAAGTCAAAGAAAAACATACCTGTTGTTGAGACCCTAGGAATATGTATTTCAGAAACAAAGAAAGGAAAAACAGAAATCAGGGTTCAAAGTAACAAAGCTTTGCTAGGAAGATGCAAGACAAGAGGATAGATCTTGAAATATAGCGATCAAATAGCACAGTGGCCACAAAGCCCAAATCCAACAGACTGCAGCTGCTCTCTCCTGGCTTATCTATGGGTGCTCAGAATAACCTGATGTAAACCATACCAGATATGTCAATAGTTGGGAAAACCCAAAGGCCCAGATATCATGCACTTTCTAGCTGTCCTTTGGGGGTGTTTCAGAGAGTATTTTCCTTCCTGGGATTACTCTATCCTAGACTCTTTCGAACAGAGAGGGTCCAGGGTTTCTCCTCATTCCCAGAATATCTCAGTGATAAGTAGGTACATTAACATTATTTGAGGTTAAATTGAGGAATATGGAAGTTGAGACATGAGTGGCTGAGCCCAGTGTGCATACTCTGTCTTCTTGTGAGTACCTTTACATATTTAGTACATATTTAGTACATGCCTGGGGAACCTCTAACTAATCCTAATGGCCAATTGGGGAACTTTCTCAAGGCACATAAGAGTAAGGAAAGAGAAACACAGAGGGGCATGTCTGACATTTTCTTTTCTTAGGAACATCAAAATAAAATTATCAAGTCTATTTCCAAATGCTGATTCTGTTTGGTTGTAATTCTGGTTAACCAAAATATGTTAAATTGTCTGAAAACTACAAGCTCAGGAATATTTTGCTCTTAAGGTCTCTCTCTTATTTTATTTTATTCTAAATATTGATTGGGTTCTAAGTCTAAACTCTTTTGGCTATAATATCAAATATTAGGCCGAAACTTTTAATATCACTGTGAACCAGAATTAATGCAGAGCTTTCCCAAGACTTTATCTTGCTATGCTTTCTGTTTAGTATTTTCCATTGCTTTCTGTAATGATCCTGGCAGTCTACTGGTAGTCCATAAGATACTGATGTTCCCATCCCCCTGTTGAAGTGGGGATGTACTTATTGTCCCGTAGCACAACTCCACTACCCTTCTTCAACAGAAAAGGAAGAAAACACAAACTTAGCACTTTTTCAGCAGACTTTGGTAGCTTAGTATTAAAAACTAAATTATAGACATGCACAGCCAAACAGTGAGATTCTTACGGAAGAATAGGAGGAAGGATTGTGGGTTCTGAAGATTGGGGAATTCCACAATAAAACCAACAGAGTCAACTAACATGGACCCTTGGGACTCACAGAGACTGAACCACCAACCAAAGAACAAACACAGGCTGAACCTAGGCCTCCCTCCTCATTAGCAGCTGTGCAGCTGGAACTTCAAGTAAGTCTTAAACAACTGAAGCAGGGGCTATCTCAAAAGCTGTTGCTTATAGCCATCAGAATACCACCAATAGCTTCAGGATTAAAGCATGCACAAAGAAAAGGGGGGAAATGAAGAGGTCAGCTCAGAACTGTTAGAAAATTCCACCAGGCACCCCTCCCATCCTGGAAGAGACTGGTCAGAGAGCAAGTAGGCCGGAAAGAACAGACTAATTAAGCCCCTATTACCTCATTCTCTAAAGACCAATCAGTTTAAAGGGCACACTGCTCTGCCAATCATATTGTACCTAGTTGCTGATTTCACCCCTGGAAACTGTATAAAAAAAAATTCCTCTTGCTTTTTCATCGATCCCCAGCTCCGCAGTTGTTCACTCAGTTGGAGGGCGGTGGGTGGGGATGGGGGTGGAGGGCGGTCTCCAGTAAGCTAGGGCTCTTCAGAGTCCTAAACTGCTAGCTGGGCTGCCTTGTCTGGCCTTAGTAAGAAAGGAAATGCTTAGCATCACAGAAATTTGAAGTGGTAGTGTGGGGGGATGCCAAGGGGAGGGGAGATGATTGTAGGATAGAGTTCCTGGGAGGGGGCAGTGACGGGGATGTAAAATGAATAAGTAAAAAATAAAATTAATTAAATTAAAACAAAAACTAAATTCAAGCAATATGAAATGACTTTATTGAACTTTAATAATTATTCATCAACATCCCTCTCCCAATTTCTGCTTTCAATCAAAATAAAGTTACCTTTAGGAAAGTTGTGTGATCATGATTTTGTTGTTGTTGTTGTTGTTATACGTATAGTTAGAGGTGTGCAGGTAATGTTGCCAAACTTTGTTTATATACACATATGTGTAGGTACATACACACCAACATTCACATACAACTTTATCTTAAATTTTGTTGGTGCAAAACTATGTGTATCTCATAATTTATATATAATCATAAAATATGTATTCACCTTTTCTATGAGTTTCATAAAGCCAATTTGATTCTCACACAATGCTTTGTTGATGTTGAATTTCTATATCTGCGGTCATTCTGGTTATAAGGTAACCATGATCTGAGAAATTCAGCTAGAATTAAAAGCTTAGTTTCTATCCAGTTAGATCTTCTTCCTCATCACTGACAAACAGCTGTGCTTGAGATATGATTGTTTATTGATAGCTTTGTTAGCATACATGCAAGACAAAAGTAAAATGACAAAAATTCATTGCCAAACCAAACTCATTTGTCAATGCATGAGTGACTCTTCTCATGAATATTTAGTTTATATTCACCAGGATATAAGGGTAAAGGGCATTTTCTCAGTCTCTGCACTATATGCCTTGTAAGAACTCTAGACACAATGTGCTTTTAAATTCAAATTTTAATATATTTTCCTTAAGGCTAGATAATCAAGAAAATAATAAATGGGTTATGGTTATCAATTCTTTCACATGAAGTACATTCTATCTTGACATACCTAATTTCATGCTACAGACTTATTGTCACAATACACATAGTTTGAAAAATGTGGCCAAATAGTATGTTACCTTACAACTCTTCCACCACACCAATACAATAGACCCACCCACCCAGTAGCACAGAAAAGAATAAGATATAGTGAGGATGTAAGAATTCTGAAAATTTTTTCACCTTTGCTTTTAGTAATTATACAATTATAACTTACATAATTTAATTAACAATTATTTTAAACAGCTTATAGATTTTTCTGAAATTATACAAACAACTTTGTGAGCTAGTACAAGATAGTTCCAACACATCCTATCTTACTTATGTGGATCCTGAAATCAGAAAGAAGCCCCCCAAATTGGAAAGAATAGAAGTTAAATCCAAGAGACTCATTTATAGTTTGCTTTGCTTCCATCTTGTCCCTTGCAAAGCAGTCACAACCCAAGTCCATTTCTTATTTTTAACCTCCTTTTTTTCTAACTGTTTTATTGATTTGGGCAACTACACACCAGCTTTAGGCTTGAGTATCTGTTGCTAAGATCTGTGCCTTGTTCATTCAGTGACAACAGGGACAACCTGGGCTAATTCCCTTGGTCTGTGAACTAGGGAGTTAGATACCATACATTTGGAGGAAGAGACCTCTTGCCAGACAGAGCACCTGCCTGTCTCATTCCAGTGGGGTTTGTGTTTCTACACATTCCTCAGGATAATCTGAAGTCCTTGGAAGATCCCACCCTCTCTGCCCATCTACCTACTCTGCTTGTAAGCCTTTTCATAATCAGTTCATATTGTGAGGGTGTGAGTCATCTCGTGATGAGACAATTTAATGGTAGGGAAACTAGAGTCTATTGCCAAGGCTGCATTTCTCTGATAGGTACTATCTCAGAGATTTCTTAAAACTCAATCACTGGCTGCTCAGTTGTTGGTGAAAACTGTATGGTAATGATCTTTTTTTCCTATTAACTTGCTTTTGAACTTAAACAGTAGTATTATTCCCTCCTTGTATCCACCTAATTGAATACTTGAATGTCAACATTTCAAAAGTCAGTCTCACTGATTTAATGAAGTATGCTAGCTTCATTGTTTCAGAACACTGATGAATAAATTGCTTCCTGTATTTTGTCTTCTATAACTCCAACACATCAGTGTTTGTACCCTACTTGTGCGAATCCCCAAATCAGCAATCAGCTCCCAAATATTTTTAAGACTTTACGATTTACCAGCAATGATTCTATACTGAATGCTGGCCTTTAAAAAGATGGCAATTGTGAGCATGCCTGCACTTGGAGTCAGAACTATTTAACTCAAGCAGTGCATAAGGTGATCAGCTCACATCCAACACTGATTAAAACTGGAGAAAAGTACAGTGGCCATGAAAAAAGAAGGTAGCCATTGGAGTTCTTCCTGGGAAGTTTTGAAGTACCTGATGCTGAATATTCATCTTTCCATCCTGTGGTGATATTATTTAGTAACAGAAAGACTGCCCCCATCTTACTGGTTGTCAGCATGAACCAGCCCTATTATTACCAATTTAGAAGTGGTAGGAAGACATGCCTTCCTTATCTTATCTTACTATTTTGACTTTAATCAATTATGCATTATGTGTTTGTAGGATATCCTTAACATAGACAATAGACAAGCACTGATCTTGCAAACTATCATATCCTGTCCTGCTTTTTAACTTTTTCTTTTCTGACTTTATTTTGCTTTCTTCATTTATTTATCCTGGAAAAAAGTAGTTATTTACAGAGAAAGTAAGGGTAATTCAGTTTTATTCTGAAACGATATGGTTTCAAAGACTGGCTTTAGGTGTCTTAGCTGGAATTTTTTAATATGGCGATTATTTATAAGCATTTGTCCCTATCTGAATTCTTCTAGGAGCCTCAGTTTGTATCAGGTTACAGACAAGATACATGCGATGGCCTAAAGTTAAGCTCTGCCTCCTGATAGGGATAGTGGGGCCCACTCTCTACTTTCGCCTGTTGGAAAGGACTTTCACTGATGAACTCTTGTCCATTTTTCCTTACTTAATGTCTCTTTTAAAATCAACTTTTATTGAATTACTTATCTTTAAAATTGACTTCCATTAGATTAGTTCTTTGACAATTTAATGTCTCTTAAAGAATATTTTTATTTCAAAGTTCTAGTCAATGGATGGTTAAGTACTAAAAATATGTGGGAAGTATGTGTGTGTGTGTATGCATTTGTATATATGTGGTACATGAGAATGTATGTGATGTGTATGTATGTGTGAAGTGTGTACGTGTATGTATCTGGCATATGTATGATGTCTGAGGTATGTCTGTGTGGTGCATGGTATATGTATATGTGTATAGAGTATGTGCTATGCATATGGAGTATGAGTATGTGTGTGTGTACATATATATATATGCATACATACATATGTATATATATGAAGTGTGAATGTGTATGTGGTATGTGAGTAAGTTTATGGGATATTTGGGGGGCATTCATGTGCATATGGAGTGTGTATGGTTGTGCAGTGTGTGTAAATGATGAGTGTATGTATATGTGTGGAACATTTGCATGTGTGTAGTATATATGTATGTGCATGTATATGTGTGTATACGGTGTATATAGTATATATACATATGTGGTGTGTTGTAGCGTGTGGTATATGTGCATGTGTATGTAATGTATATGGTACTGGTGTGAGGTATATCTATGAGCATGTGTGTGTATTATGTGTGTGGTACATATGAATGGGTGGGTGGTATATATGGTGTGTGCATGTGCTATATGTGTTCTAGTGTCTGCCTAGCACTCTGTCTTATTCCCTAAAGACAAGGTCTCTCACTGTCTTAGTTAGCGTTTCATTCCTTTTAATAGACACCATAATGACGGTAAGTCATATAAAGGAGAACATTTAATTGGGGTTGGCTTACACTTTCAGGAGTTTAGTTCATTATCATCGTGGTGAGAAGCATGATGGTAGATGCTAGAGAAGGAGCCCAGAGTTCTACACCTTCATCTGCAAGCGGCAAGGAGGGGACTGTGTTCCACACTGAGCAGAGTTTGAGCATAGGAGACATCATGATGGTAGATGCTGGAGAAGGAGCCCAGAGTTCTACATCTTCATCTGCAAGCAGCAAGGAGGGGACTGTGTTCCACACTGAGCAGAGTTCGAGCATAGGAGACATCATAATCTATTCCCACAGTGACATACTTCCTCTTAAAAAAAAGGCCACACCTACTCCAACAAGGCCTTATCTCCTAATAGTGCCTCTCCCTATGGGCCAAGCATTCATACATATGTGTCTATGGGGCCATTTCTATTCACAATATCACACTCACTAAACCTGAATGTAAGCTGGCAGCCAACAAGACCCAAATATCTTCCACTCCCCAAACCCTATGCCTACCATGGACAGTACAGGCATGTGTGTGCCCATGCCCCACATTTTTTATCTATGTGCTGAAGATTGGAACAAAGATTCTCATGCTCATGCAACAAATCCTTTTACTCACTGAGCCATCTCTGTAGCCCTACAAAATTTTAAAAACAATTGAAAAACTTATCTAATCTAATTGATCATACGTGTGGTCAACAACTTGTAGTAGGTTGCAACCAGCCTCTATAAAAGCAAGTCTCTGTGTTCTTTCCATCATTTATCCCTGCCTTGTGGCACCTGGCCACTTAACCACATGATTATAAAGCAGATAAAGAGATGTGTCTTTGTAAATTGACCATCAAATGTATACTAACATCACTACCAATGACAAATATTTGTGCATCACATACCCCTGTTGTGTGTAGGGATCCATGAATCCATGACTTTCTTTCATTTGAAGTACTTTGAAGTGCCTGAACTAGCAGTGCCAATGATACCCTAATGATACTCTGCAGTGTTGGTACACAATGAACTGTCACTTTTTATATACTGTACCTATTCTTTCCACCTTAGTGTGAATCTCTAGAACTAGGTAGAGTATCCTGTCATTGTCCCTAATGTTGAAATAATGACCAGGACTCAAGAAGATGCCCACCTACCAAGCATTCACATAAACATGCCATAACTGCTTCTCTTCATGCCATTGGACCAGCAACAGCTAATGGATTTTGATGACTCCCTGTTGCTTCATCTCTCCCAAATCTCTTAGCTGTGGTAAGCTCATTTAGTCATCCCAATACTGCCATTCATAACCGTTGCTATTTCGCAAATCTGATAGATGAGCAACCTGAGGGATGTAGAAATTCAGTACTTACTCAGGATAAAATAGCTCGTAAGTCCTACCACTGTGAGCAAGACAGTCCACCTTCGGAGAACCTGGGATCAGAACTGCATGGGATTATAATTGCTGCACTCTAATGGGAAATGTGCATGAAGTTTAGAAGCAAGATTGATCTGGACAGGCATGTTTTTTTCTGCCCTGAGAAAAACCTGTGATAGTAATCAAATGGCCGGGGTGGCTACATGAGACAAACGGATGGTCAAGAACCTTCTGGAATGAATTAAGATGGAACAATAGAACATAGAGAGAATAGCAACCTCAAGGCCCTGGGGATGTAAAGGGGTTCTAATATCCTGGCAATAATGCAAAGAGGACTACTGATCAAAAAGCAGCCAGCAAGGGGAGAGAGGCTAGAGGCTAAGGTGGCTCCAGTGCCTCTTGATCTTAGAGCCCATGAACACGTGCACAGAGAGGCCACATGCTCCTGCCCAGGTGATCGCATAGAAGTGTCCTTTCATTTGTTTGATGTATATTTTCCTTTTATTTCTCCATCAATGTCTACTCTTCTCATCGTTCCCTTAGGGAATGACTTTGCTACCTTGCTGTGAGGAAAAATTATTTCATTAATTAAACCATTGAATTTTTCATTAATCAAGTCACTGAATTAAAGACTTAGTATAATAAAGCCCCAATGTCCTTTTAAAAGCGTGCAAAGAACCAATAAACAGATAAACAACATCAACAAAACAAACAAACAAACAAACAGAAAATCCTGGGCAGAATCCATTAAGCTAGGTGCTAAGGCAGACCTCTCTGGTGATGTGTCATGAACAATCTACTTCCTGTTTATAAGCCCAGCAGTTGATGTGATGTGACTGTCACTATCAATGCTAGTGTAAATAGTGGACCTGGGCCATGTTATTAACTCTATTTTCCATCTATTTCATTGGAATATTAAGCTCTTTGTGGTCTGCTTCATGCTGTGGATTTTTGGGGTGTGGTTTAATTTTATCACAGTGTAAGTCACACTGTTAAGGTTTCCAATCCTTGCTTCATCTCCCCCATTATGGCAAATGGCAGTTGATTAAGGCTTTCTTTAGATCATTATCAATGCTTTCTACCTTGCAGATAGTGTAGTTAAGACAGATCTATCATATCCCAGAGATCTTACACAGCTTGTTATTTCTGGGTGATTTATTACCCTCACCATGGAAATGTTGTTAGTGAATGTTGGGGAAGCAGAGGCTGTATTGAGAAATATCAATGTATCCTCATGTTCTGGCTTGCAGTGACAGTCAGAGATCCATCTCCTTGACAGTTACCTTGTTAACATTTCGATCACATGGCAAATTTGCCATTTTTCATGGTAACAAGTATAAGTTTGCACAAGAACCACAAATAGACGGGAAAGATAGAACAGCTCTCTCTTAGTTTCTCTGTGTGATGTAATCAGTAATATGTGGGGGGAGCGCAGTAATTACTCCACGGAAAGCTCAGCCACTAGAAAATATGTATGTTGTAGAAAGCTGAGATTTTTCTTTATTAGGATGTGCTCTTTGTTATTTTTTTTTTTTTCATTTGCTGACATTTTGATGAACAGACTACGCCAATGTGAATTAGGGAGATATAACAAAAGGGTTTACCATTAGCAGGTTAGGTTTAAACACAGCATGAGGTGTGCTGAAGGTGGATGAAAATAACAGCATGCAGAGCTCTGGGGACTAGAGAATTAGTGGTGAGTCTGATTGTTTCTCCCTCTGTCTTCTAAATTCCCTGTGAGACCCTCTGTTGTTAGTATCAATGTTGAGGAATGGACTTTCTTCAACAAACGCCTACCAATGCCTCTGTGCTGCACTCCCCCATGGGAGACCATATTGTCTTCTTGGTGTTGTTCTCCTCCCACACCGGGCTCCTTTGCTGTGAAATCTTTAGTTGAACTTTTAAAAAGTCCAAGTTCTGGGTGTTGCCGGAAGGAAGAATGTGTTCAAGAAAGCATCCCACTTTGGAAGCAGTATTTTGTCGTGTTGGCTGATTGTCAGAAATGGGCGCTGATCTACCCACAGTAAAGATGAGAGCTATCAGTGCAAAGGACAGCTGCCAGCCAGAACACATTTGAACATCTGACAAGCTGGTAGCTTGAAACTAGCACAAGTCCACAGGGGTAGTTGCTTGAGGCAGGAAGATGGGACTCTGGGTGGTACATGAGTTTCTTCTCTTACGTATTTCACTGCTACTTGTGCCTAGAGCATCCAATAACATTTTTATTGTTTTTATATGCTTCTTTCAGGTAGCATGTATATAACAAGTGCTATATATTCTATATATTTTATATATATATGCTATGTACTTATATATACTATATATGCCACCTGACACATAATATTATAATTATATCAATATATAACTATATAATAATGTTTTCATAATTATATAAGTATATAACTATATATACTGTTTTCATAATCATATCAGTACGTAGCTCACAAGAGGCAAATTATGCTAAATGTAATTAATTATATCTTTTGTTATAATATACATAAAAATACGTTTCGTTGATCTTTTTAAAGACAGTGTCTCAGGTACCAAGTGGGCCTTATATTTATTATGTAGCTGAAGCTTGCCTGCAACTCCTTGATCTTCTTGCCTCAGCATTCCAAAGCATCAGTTGTCATGAGGAGCTCATTTAATTTTAAAGGCAGAAAATTTTGAAGGCTGCATCTTTTCCAATGCTAAGATAATTTGACCTAAAATACAACTTATTTGTTTATTCTTGTATGTTTGTATGTTTGTTTGTTGAAACATCGACTTGCTCGTAGCCCAGGCTAACCTTGAACCTATGATCCTCCAACCTTAACCTCCCAGGGGCCAGCCCACACTCCCCTAAATATCCCTTGTATTTCTTCTTAATTTTAACTGTACACAGACTCTGGTTAAGAAATTTAAACTAAAAATGATTTTTCTGTTCATTTGACTTTAGCTTTTCTTACCTTTTCAATGTGTGCTGAAGGCTTTGCTTTTTCATCTGACTCACAGTGCAGGTGGCATAGCTCATTTTGGAAAAGAGGGAAGATTTTTTCTCTCTTCTATTTTCTTTGGAAGTTACCACTCTGGTGACTAGTGTTCAGAAGGAAATATGGACTGAGGCATAAGACCTCAAGGAGAAATCTCATTGCTTTGAAAGGAGGTCTGATTTTCCGAGGCTGGAGATCCTTGATTGTCACCACACCCTTCCTCTCTCATTGCTGGCTTCTATTTTACCTTCCCTGTCTGTCTGTGCCCCTCATCCTTATGTTTTTTGTCTGAAAAAGGTCAGTGTCTTCTTATGAATTCCTCTGTGCAGCCCCTGAGGGCTTGTTCATACGTCCTACAAGTCTGCTCTGCTGTCTTTGTTGCTGGGTCACTGCTCTGGCCTCCCTGCTGATCAGGCCTTGCTGTTGGTAAGCCTGCCTTTGGGCTCCTCAGGCCCCTCCCAAAGCTCTTCTTCCCTTTTGTGTCTTCAGCACTTCCTAAATCTCATAGATAACATTAAATTATCATTAGTTTAAAAAATGTTGTTGTGTAGGGGAACCTGGGGTAATTACAGTTTTCTGAATCAGTTAAGGGGTTTGCTTTTTTTGTTAGTCCATTACAGAAAATCTTTATTTAAAGAGCTCATCTACTCAAGAGGAAGATGGCTCCATGGTTGGTTACCTCATTTTCACATTTAAGCATAATCATTAATAATATAATTAATCAAGAAGGAGATCAGCAGGAGTAGGAAGGGGCAAAGAGAGAGAATTAGGGAGAATATGATCACCTTGCATTGTATGAGTGTGTGTCTGCGTGTGTGTCTGTGTGTGTGTGTGTATGTGTGTGTGTATAAAATTGTCAAAACTTAAATAAAATCAGCAATTATATTTATAAAAGATATTTTTCCCTGGCCTGGCCTGGCCTGCATTTTTCCTCTCTGAACTTCCTGTTCAAGGCTAGCCCATTTTATGGTCACAAACTCTCTACAGTGATGTAGACTCCTGTCTCAACTCCCAAATGGAGGAACATGATTTCCATGTCCTCCCAGGGGTTTCTCCTCATGGACAGAAACTCTTTCATATATACCTCCTTGCTAGCTGAGCAGGTTAGTGACCAAAAGTTTGTTATCTGACTATTCTGACTAGTGGCTTAGATCAGTCTGGTCCAAACGGGAGCAGCTTTCTACAAAAAAAAAAAAAAAA
>JADRCD010231918.1:0-13805 GCA_019843815.1 Montemys delectorum | reverse complement strand
GGGGAGGGAACAGGGGATTGTTTTAGGTTTTGTTTTTGTATTTTTTTCTTATTTTATTTTATTTTTTTCTTTTGGAGGGGAACCTGGGAAAGGAGATATTGTAAATAAAGAAAACATCTTAAAAAAAAAAAAAGATGGCATCTTCTTCCTTTTACCCCTCTTTCTTCCCCTTTGTGAACTCTAACTCAAACCCTAAGCCTAGGAACTGAATCCCTGTGTATTCATCAGGGTTCTCTAGAATAACAGAATTTATGGAATGTCTCTATATGATAAGGGAATTTATTGTAATGACTTACAGTCAGTAGTCCAACTAATCCATCAATGGACAGCTGGGAATGGAAAGTCCAAATATCTAGTAGTTGTTCAGTTCTGCAAGGCTAGTTGTTTCAAATGATCTTCTGTATAAACTGAAATCCTGAAGAAGTAGGTTACAACAGATGTGGAGGCAAGAAAGTGCAAGCCACCAAAGAAGAATGAGTCTTCCTTCTGCCAACATTCTTATGTAGGCCTCCAGCAGAAGGCATGGCCCAGATTAGAAGTGTGTACCATCATGTCTGAATTTGGTACTTACTTTGTCCTAGGCTAACCTGGAACCCAGAGATCTTCTTGACTCAGTTTCCTTGAAACTGAGTCATGTACTATCTTGCCTGTGTCTAAGTTTTTCATGCCTACTTTGCCTCAAGACTTTAATATCAAGATTCAGGTCAAAAGCCTGTGTCTTCCAGCCTCAAATCTGGATTACAGGTGTGCCCTCCATGTCTGTATTGTAGTTAATTACAAATGTAGTCAAGTTGACAACCAGGAATAGATATCATACCCTGCCTACCTCTTCTGCCCAGCAACAGTATGTAGGAATCTTTATTAACCAATCTCAGATAACTTTGGAGGCAATGTTTATACGACAAAAGCTGGTATATGTGAGATTCTGCTTCTCTGAGAGCAACTAGATCTTGGAGTACAGCATTTAGCATTTGAATACAAGCAACATCAGACCAATCCACTACAATCTTTCTTTTTCAGTAAAGATGGGAGAAAACCTTATTAAATTAGTATAATAGTTCAGTGCCTTCTGTATCATGTCACTTAGTGGGTGACTACATTTTCATGATTCTATCTTCATACAGAGCAGGGAAAGTCAAGTTAATACTTTCTTCTTCAAGGCCTCATTTTTTCCAGAGAGTATGTTGTATGTAGAGTGTGTGTGTGTGTGTGTGTGTGTGTGTGTGTGTGTGTGTGTGTCTGTGTGTATAAAATGCTCTCGTGGGTTACTCTTTGTATGATAATTCTTCTTATATCTTTATTTTCCTCTTTGCGCAGAAGATACTTATTGGAATGAAGCCCTCTTTATAGACAAGAGACCCCCAAGGAGCCTGGACTGGTTTGGCAAAAAAGAAATCTAAAGCTTGCTGTTTAGTGGGGCCTTGCCAAGCCAACAACACTCTAATTGCATCTTTCTACCGGTTTATACTGCCCATCCCCCTTCCCACCCACCTCTCCTTTCTTCCCAACAGTCTTTTGTGTGTCTTGACAAAAATATGTTATTAAAACGAATACTGTATATTTACAATAAGTTTCACAGGATTTGGTAGCCAAAAAGATAAAGATATTTTATTAGTAGCTTTCCAATGGAGATAATATTTGTAGAATGGGCCTATGTGTTTGTATTTTCAAAGATAAATAAAGTGAGTAATATCCAAACATGATAATCAACATGTCAGTTTCTAAGTACATTGGCATTTAGCATGAATGCTTGCTACTTATTCATTCGGTAAGGCTTAAAAGATAGGCATTACAGCCCAGCTCCTGGGGAATAGTGTTTCAGCACCATTTCTGTATGAACAATATCCTTTTCTTTATGGCAGGTATAATACAACCCTAAGAGAAAAACAACAAATTACAAATCTATGAAAAGTTTTCATCAAACCTTTTGGCAGGAAAGAGCTCTGTGGTCCTTTCAGCTGGTTTTCATTCATTGAGTTATTAGGCTGTATTTGAAGGTAAGGTTTTGTTTGTTCATTTGTTTGTTGTTTGTTACTTTCTCAGGTTTCTGAAGTCTCCAAGGCCATTTTGTGTTTGCCCATTACTTCAAATGTGTTTGTTTGTTGGTTTCTCTGGAACAACCACATGATTTCTACCACATCAAATTTTCAGATAAACTATTAAGACTTCTTTGGGACATGGACTGAAGATTTATAAATTACTGATTTCCTGAACTTATGACTCAGTAAAGTCAGATATTCAAACTTCCTTTATAAAGACGTGACCAGGACTTATGTTCATGTTGGGGATTTGGACTCTGTAACCTTTTATACAGATTACATTTAGTAAATTTATTTATGACAAACCATTTTAAACTTGAGTTTATAAATTTTAAAATTGGGAATGTTTCCTGTATAATGTAAGTCTCCAAGTTAATGACATGAAAAGGGTCCCTCATATACAGCAAGATCTTTGTACATACTGGACCAGTCAATCATTCAGAATTTTGTTCACACCTGCTTGTATGTCCAAGGCTCAGGTGACTTTCACTGACAACAGCAAAGGCAGTGGTTAAGGTCGTTGATACCCTTTCCCAGTTAACTTACCATGCCATGCATAGTTGCCCTGATATTCTAGCACATCATTGCTGATTGATTGTGGGGAGAAATCTAAAGGCCCTAATTTGTAATGTCTATTGTTTTCTGTGCTACAAATACAACCACCAAAGTAGATTCCATGTTACTAGTGTGATATTTTTGACTCTCCAACTGGTAACAGATGTACATCGTTACACAGTATTCCCATGATGCAAACAAAATAGGTATAGAGGACTTGAAGAACTTATGTAATAGTCAGATATAATAAAATAACTCAGAAGTAATAAATTATATTTATGCTTTTAAGTCTAGTATATCAGTAAACCAAGCAAATATGTTTGTGTTTTAACTTTTATTAATGATTGTGCTAAACAACTGACTTACAAAAGTTCTAAAATTAACCCTCTGTTTTTACGAGCCATCAGCAACAGGCTCCTCCAAATAAGGGATACCTGATCTTTTGTAGGGTTATCACTGTGAAAGAGAATTTTGGCCAGGAAGCCATCTCAGGACAGGGTGCACAGACACAAAGCAGTAGATACCTAAGTAGTTCATGTGTAGTAGATACAAATGCTAAAATAATGGTCATGGTGTTGATTATACTGAAGGTTTGAATGTAAATCCATTGTGATCTTAGAGAAATCATCTATTTCAAACTAATTAAGAATGGATGCCATGGACCAGTGCAGAACTTAAGGTTGTGGCTTTAATAAGAAGACTTTTATAGAATCTCCTCATCACCCTGCTCCAGAAAACTTGATGGTAGAGCATGTAGCACATTGATTTAACTTGATTCCCACCCAAGAGGAATATTCTTAGGCAGTGGCTCTTTAATACAGAAATTTTCTTTGCTATTGGCATTAATTGATTAATAAATATTTCTTGTTCTCTGTGTCACTCAAAGTTGTTTTTCTGCATCCTATGTGTTCTTATTTGTTTAGTTATAACAAAGAATGTATCTACTGTATTCTAATGAGAATAACCTCTTTTTTAATGTGCAGGATACCTGTCCAGAAGAATAGATCTTGTTCAGATGTCCAATCAAATATCCTGGGCTTAGGCATTTTCATGATCCCAATTGTTAGAGAAAACAATGCTGATTCTACTCTCAGTCCATTTGAGGCTATCCTGCATCACTTTGGAGTGGCTTTAACCCACTGGTCTTCCATGATGATGTTGCTTAATCCCAGAGAAAATAATTTATCTTTTTGGAGGATATAAATTTTACCTCCCAGGGTTTCAAGCTATATCCAAGCCAAGATAATTGATGACCTTATTACTGCTCCTTGAGCTCTGCTGGTGGCATGCTGAGACTTATTTCCTTGAGGCAGAAACCTAATGACCCACCCCTTACATCCTGAACTCCAGTGGAGATTTCAATCTCTTTGTAAATCATAATGAGAAAGAAAATGTTACAAAATGATTCAGGATAAATGGATTATATATTTTCATATGCCCATTTGCTTGACTGGTAAACTGTGTCATAGAGTACTTGACTAGAGTTCTGAAGTTTATTTCCATACTTGGCTCTGAGCATCTGTGAATGATTGGTCTATACTCAGAATGCTTTTATATGTTTATATATATATGTATGTTTATATATATATACTATATAATATATATAACAATTAACACATACTAATATATACAATTAGTATATATACTAATATATTATATATTAATATTATATATATATACTAATGGCTTACTGAATTTTAAGTTTTATTTCAAAGTAAAAAAAAATGGTTTCCAATTTTACTCATAAAATGTCAAGTGAGACCAAAACACAATCCCAGTTTGTTTCTAGTTCTTTGTTTTCAAAGAATACTGATTTCCTCCCATTTAAAAATAAGGAAATAATCCATATTAAAATCTAATATTTTTTAAAGACAAGCTTCAGAAAACGTTATTGTATTTGGCTCACGTTTCCAAATTGTTTCTATGATAAACATGTCTTTAACAAAGTGCCCTCCTCTACCTTCCTCATGCCTTCTTCATGCCTATGAATTCATCCCCTTCATGGGACCTGCAAAAGGCTGTCTCTTCTGGCTGGTACATGCTCACACTAGCTGGTTTTCACAGTGATGTCATCTGCATGGTCTTCATCATTATTCTATATGATTGCTGCTGATTTTTTTTCTTTTGAGTAGCTGTCACCTTTGATGATTGAGTTTGTTGTTGTTGTTGTTGTTGTTGTTGTTGTTGCATGTGCTTATTCAGAGGAGTGTTGTCCCACCATAGCTACTCTAAACTTCACATCTCAGAGGGCACTGGCAGGTCAACTAAAATTTTTCTATCAGAAATCCCACTGGTTGTTGCACCCGTAAACCTAGTACTTGGGAGGCTAAGAGAAGGGGATTACCACAAGCTCCAGGGTAACCTGGGCTATATAGTGTATACCTAGCCAGACAGAACTACCACAGAAAACCTTATATTTAACTAAAGTACAAAAAGTTGATTGTGCAATGTGATGACAACACAAAAATTACCTGCATTCTCAAAAATTGCTATGAGATCAAATTTAAATGTTTTTATAAAAGATATGTATGTGGATGTTTTAATTACTTATCAATTATTGTGATGATGTATTCTGATTCATAGTATAAGGAATGGTATATCTTAATTGGGAAGGCATGGGAGTAAGAATGAAAATTTCTCTTCGCATTGTATTCACATCCAGGAGACAGAGATACACTGGTAACTCCACTCACATTCTTAGCTCTATTCAGTCCAGGATGTTAGGCTATAGAGTAGTGCTACTCATATCAAGGTGGGTCTTACCATCTCAACTAACCCTTCTGGAAATGTCTTCAGAGACATACATAGACATTTGCCTCCTTCCTGTTTATGAAACCAATATCAGTGACAGTGAAGATTAACCAGCACTATCAGTTAGTCTTATTCAGCTCAACTTAGTCATATTACAAAATATCTATATTTTAAATATGTCATGCAAGTAAATTATGGATGTATATATATACAAGATACATGTGTGTGTGTATTTGTGTGTGTGAATGTGTATAAGGCATTTATTAAATAGATTGCTGAAACAAGTAAAAAATTGGATTAATAAAGAATTTAGTTTTAATACAAAACAATAACTAAGAATCAACTGGACTCCTTCATACAGTGAAGTTGAGAAATGGACAGTTTGAAGCTTTCTCAAAAAGTACTTTACACATATATAAAGATATACAATGCATCATTTTAAATGTATGTGGATATTGCATAATGTTCTAAACAGGTTAGAGATATCTATTTTTTAAAAACATTTTCTATATGAAACATACTTAAATTGGTTCTAGCTTTTGAAGCATCCTTCAAGCATATGTAATTATATACTGGGGTAATTTTTGTTTCTTGAATATGTAAAAACACATCAGAACTTCATGCTCTTGGCTGTGTAGAACTTGCAGACTAATTCTTCCTGTCTGCCCCCTACTTTCCCCAGCTATTCTGTTTTTTCTTCTACTTCTACTTCCAGATCATGTATATTATATACATGCAAGGCTGCTATATCTCTGTGATAAATTAACCATATCTTCATTTCATTTACTATTTCCTTGCCTTAGTTAACTTAGATTTTACTTAAGGATTTACAATTTCTATTGTTATATTCTTTTAAACTTTGTTTGAGTAGGGTTTTGTGACATATCTTTCTAAACTTTTACTTTGATAAGTATTCAGTATTTAAATTATATCTATTTTTTAAAAATCTGTTTTTATTATAGTGCTTTCACTCAACTATTCATATTCTATCTATAATTTTAACTTAAAATATTTTATTTTCTGTTGAATTAATTTTTTGGTAATACAGTTTGATGTAATACTGAGTTCCTACAATTGTTAATCTGACTGTGTTTAGATATATAATTTTCTTGGCTTTTCTGTATGTAAAATATGTTCTTTCTACTTTGCCCTTACTTTTCTACTCTTGAAAGATTATTGGATAGGAAAATTTCCAATTTGAATTTGTTATTCAAGGCTCTTCCCCACTTTCTCTTCTATTAAAATCAGCATAGCTGGTTTTATGTGGAGCTACTTGATTCGTTTGGACTTGAGCTTTGTACAAGGAGATAAGAATGGATTGATTTGCATTCTTCTTCATGCTGACCACCAGTTGAGTCAGCACCGTTGGTTGAAAATGGTGTCTTTTTTTACTGCATAGTTTTAGCTTCTTTATCAAATAGCAAGTGACCATAGGTGTGTGAGTTTATTTCTGGGTCTTCAATTCTATTCCATTGATCGACTTGTCTGTCTCTGTACTAATACCATGCTGTTTTTATCACTATCTTTCTGTACTACTGCTTGAGGTCAGGGATGGTGATTCCTCCAGAAGTTTCTTTATTGTTGAGAATAGTTTTGGCCATCCTGGGTTTTATGTTATTACAGATGCATTTAAGAATTGTTGTTTCTATCTCTGTGAAGAATTGAGTTGGAAATTTGATGGGGATTGCATTGAATCTGTAGATTGCTTTTGGTAAGATGGCCATTTTTACTATGTTAATCCTGTCAATCCATGAGCATGGGAGATCTTCCTATCTTCTCAGTGCTTCTTTGTTTTCTTTCTTCAGAGATTTGAAGTTTTTGTCATTCAGACTTTTTACCTGCTTGATTAGAGTGACAGCAATGATGTAGAGAAAGAGTAACACTCCTCCATTGCTGTTGTAACTACAAGCTGGTAAATCCACTTTGGAAATCAATCTGGTGGTTCCTTAAAAAATTGTAAATAGTTCTGCCTCAAGACCCAGCTATACCACTAGTGTGTATATACCCAAAAGATGCTATAACATATAACAAGAACACATACTCCACTATTTATAATAGCCAGAAGGTGGAAACAACCCAATGTCCCTCAACAAAAGAATGGATACATACAATGTGGCATATTTACACAATGGAGTACTACTTAGCTATTAATAACAATGACTTCATAAAATTCTCAGGCTAATGGGTGGAACTAGAAAATATCATCCTCAGTGAGGTAACCCAGACACAAAAGAATACACATGGTATGTATCATTTATAAGTGGATGTTAAGCCAAAAGTTCATGATACAGACCACAAACTATATGGAGCTTAAGAACAAGGAAGACTAAAGTGTGGAGGCTTCAATCTTCATAGAAAGAGGAATAAAATGATCACAGGAGGAAGAGGGTGAGAGAGACTTGTGAGGGAAAGAGGACGGGATGGGTAAAAGGTAGTTCAGGATTAGGCATTTGAAATGAAAGAAATACAGAGGTTCAGGAAATCCAAAAACAACAAAAAAAAATGTAGCAGTGGGGGATGAGGAACTGGGGGTAACCACTAGAAAGTCCCAAAGGCTTGAGAAGTGAGAGTCTCCCAGGCCTCAACAGAGATGACTTTAACTGAAATAAGCAAGAAAGGAGAGATAGAAGCTATAGAGACCACCTCCAGTAGATAGGCATGACGCCTAGTTGAGGGATGGGGCCACCCACCTATCTCAAAAATTTTAACCCAGAAATGTTCCACTCCTAAGCAAAGACAGAGACAAAAAAAATTGAACAGAGACTGAAGAAAAGGCCATTCACAAACCTCCTCACCTAGGGATCCATTGCATCTGTAGACACCAAACCCCCACACTATTGCTGATGCCAAGAAGTGCTTGCTGACAGGAGTTTGGTATGGATGTTCCCTGAAAGTTCTATTAGCACCATTACAGATGCAGATACTCGCAGCCAACCATTGAACTGAGCCCTGAGAGCCCAATAGAAAAGCTAGGAAAAGTACTGAAGATGCTGAAGGGGATTGCAACCCCATAGGAAGAACAATATCAATTAACTGGACCACCCCAGAGTTCCCAAAGACTAAACCACCAACCAAAGAGTATACATGGAGAGAGCTATGGCTCCAGATACATATATAGCAGACAATGGACTTATCTGACATCAATGGGAGGGGAGTCCCTTGGTCCAGTTTGATGCCCCAGCACAGAGGGATTCTAGAGCAGTGAGGTGGGAGTGGGTAAGTGGGTAAAGGTGCACCCTCAGAGAGGCAAAGGAGAGGGGAGAGAGGGGATAGTGATGGGGCATGTGGTGGTGGAAGGGTAACCAGAAAGGAAGTTATCATTTGAAATGTAAATGAATAAAATGATTAATAAAAAAATCTTATTGGAAAGTTCTATGGTTATATTTTTTACATATAGTTCTACATTTGTATTAGGATGTTAACTTTGAATTTCTCTCTGTGTGTATGTATAAGTGTGTATGTTTGTGACTTTTTATTTTCTTTCATTAATTAATTAATTAGTTAATTAATTAAATTTATATCGACTGCAGGTTTCTCTTCCTCTTCTCCTACCAGTCTCTTTCCCTTCCACCTCTCTTATCCCCTATTCCCATCCACTCTTCCTTCACTTTCCTTCAGAAAAGGGCAGGCCTCTCATGGATCTATCCTGCTTCCATTCCTACCCTTAATCCTGGTCTCTCCCCCTTTTCTGTCCAGCTATTTATTTAATTTATACTTCAAAGTGGGATTTATGTGTCCCCCCCTTGAGTTCTATTTGTGACTTAGTTTCTTTGCATTGGTGGATTGATGCATGACTATTCTTGACTCTATGGCTAATATCCATTTATAAGGGAATACATACTATGCTTGTCATTCTGGGTCCTGCTTACCTCACTAAGGATGACCCTTTCTAAGACTATGTATTTGCTAGACAATCTCATTGTTATAATAACTGTTTAATACTCTATTGTGTAAATATACTACATTTTATACTTGTCAGAATGGCTAAGATTTAAAAAAAAAAAAAGAAAACAAGTGACAGCTCATGCCAGTAAGAGTGTGGAACAAAGGGAACATGCCTCACTTGCTGGTAGGAGTGCAAACTGCTTTGTACAACTGCTTTGGAAATCAATATTATAGTTTCTGAGAAAATTTGGAATTGATATATCTAAAAACTCAGCTATACAACTCCTGGGCTTATAGCGAAGAATACTCCACCATACACCAAGGATACTTGCTCCTCTATGTTCATAGCATAATTATTTGTAATAGCCAGAGACTGGAAACAACCTAGATGCCCCTCATCTGAGGAATGGATAATCTTTGAATTTTTTCTTGTAGTTTGCAGTTTTCCACTTTATTTTGAATATAAGAACTTACAACAAAAAACTTCTATTTGTTATACAGTTTCAAAAAGATATTATTACTCCACATTAAAACAAACAATATTCATTTATCGTTATTATCTCTAAACTTCCTAATTATCTTTCATATAAATTAAAATGAACACAAGTGGTTTTGCTTTTGATCTTTTTTTGCTGCAGTCATTGTTTCCAAAATTCTGTCTCATAACATGCTCTTTCTATGTGTCTAATTTAATTAATATTTCTTTTAATTCTATAAGCTGGTGATAATGTTTTTATTTTGTAAATAAATAATTTTATCATCTTTTGAGACACAGTTTAGAAAATATAGGATTAGGTTTGTTTTTGCATTTTTGTTTGTGCTATGGTTCTGTATTAAGTCTGCTCTTGGCACTTTTAAAGAATGTTTTCTCTCATAATTTATATTTATACAGTTAACCTTCAGCTCAATGGCTCAAAGCTCTCTAAAAGTCTGATTCCAGAAGATATTTTTCAGCCTTCTGGACTCTATGGGCAACATATATGTCTGTGGTTATAAACACACACACACACACACACACACACACACACACACACACAAACACACACACATATACACATACACACACATAAACACACACAAATATAAATGCAGACACTCGTGAACATAACATATAAACTTTTGTCAAATATAGGGTTAGATGTCTTCAAATATCTCTTCTGTGTCCAATTGTTACTTCTGAGATTTCATTAATATAATATATTTCTTTATTTTGGTTCCTGTAATTCTGGAATATTGCCTTTCCAGACATCCTCTTATCCTCTGAAATTTAATATATTTCTTTATAGTATAGAAAATGACTTTGGGATATTATTAAAAATATAACAACAGTAAACCAAGATAAAGATGGAAGGAAGATATAGGGACCCCAGAAGGGATGAACAATGGAAATGGGAAAGTCAAGGACACAGAATCTCTTGCTGTTTTAAGAGAAGTATACTCTTCATTGAACTCACAGATGCTACAAGGAAACAATTTGGCACCAACCATTTAGTTTATTGAATTTGTGATACTTTGAACTGTGTCATGAGAATATGAATTTAGTCCCACAGGTCACTGATGCCCTGGCTTCTGATAATATTTGCATTCTACTATACTTCATGCTGAAAATTTTAAATTCAAATTCCTTTTAACCTCCTTAATACTTTTGATTTGGTTTTTCATTTTATATACTTATTTTGATTTTTAGAAGTTTCAGCAGAGATTTTGTATCATTATTCTCTCTTCCTGTAACAATACTATATGTTTTATTATTTACCTTATCAATATTTTAAGATATTCTCTCATAATATTCTCTTTTGTAATCTTATCTGTGTCTTTCTTTCTCGAGTTTTATATAGTTTTATTATTTGCATAACAGACCTTCTAAAATCTATACTATTGATTCTGGTTTTTAATACTATTGAGATACTTTGGTGGTCCATTTAAATGCTTTGGAGTTTTTTATTTTTTTTTTTCTTAAATGAAAACTAAGAAAAAGGCAGGACAGCATTTATTCTGGCAGTATTTTAGACATCAATGGCAAACCATTCTGAAATCTGTAATATTTGTTTTTGGGATAGGGTAACTTCAACCATTCTAGGCTTTTGTTTCTGCTCACTATCATTTTTTTTTGACAATATTTTTATTAGGTATTTTCTTTATTTACATGTCAATTTCTCCTTTCCCAGTTTTCCCTCCCAAAAACAAACAAACAAACAAACAAAAACAACAAGAACAAACTTCTGTTGCCTCCCCCATCCCCATGCCTGCCACCACACCCTCTCCCACTTATTGGCCCTGGCATTCCCCTACACTGGGGCACAGAACCTTTACCGGGCCGAGGACCTCTCCTCCTATTGATGATCAGCTTTGCAATCCTCTACTATACACATACTGTCAAAACAATCAGTCCCACCATGTATAGTCCTTGATTGGCGGTTGGGTCACTGGGAACTCTGAGGGTACTAGTTAGTTCATATTGTTGTTCGTCCTAAGGGGCTGCAAACCCTCCAGCTCCATAGAACCTTTCTCTAACTCCTTCATTGGGGACCGTGTACTCAGTTCAATGGATGGCTGTGAGCCTCTACATCTGTATTAGTCAGGTACTGTCTGAGCCTCTTAGGAGATAGCTATATTTAGACTGGCTTGTCCTTCCTTCAATCTCTGCTCCATAGTTAATCTGCTCGCTATCATTATGACTAAAGAACACTTTTGAGAGTTTCTCTCACATCTGGCCACAGCAGTAGACACCTCAATGTCCCTTGCAAAGATGCTGTGAGATTTACTTCCCTTTAGTTTCATTCTTTTCATCATCTGTCACAATCTTTTTATGGGTTACCTTTCCCAGATTTCCACAATTATTTCCTGACCCTGAGACTAGCAGGTTCCCAAGCTGTGCAGAAAACTGGGGAAAAGTTTTGAGTCATATCTACTTATTTTATTTTTGGGACATTTTTCTTGTATGCTACCCGTAGCCAAATATCTTCATAAAAGCTACTGTCTTAGTTATTATTATTATTATTATTATTATTATTATTGTTATTATTATTATTTCTCATGAAGAGACACTAGGATGAAGACACCTTATAGAAAAAGAATTTATTCTGGGCATAAGTTTTAAAAGGTGAGTCTCTGATCATCATAGCAGGACCATGGCTGGAGGCAGGTAGGCATGGTGCTGGAACAATACCTCGATGCTAACATCCTTATCTGTAACATGAGGCAGAGAAACACTAATTAGCTATGCAGTGGTCTCTTGAAACCTAAAATCCCACTTCAACACCATGCCTCCTTACAATGATAGACCTCCTAATCCTTCTTAAACAATTCCATCAACTACTGAGCAAGTATTCTAATACATCAGTTTATCAGAGCCTTCTCATTTAAACTACCACTACTATTTTACAGAGTAGCTGAAAGTGATAGTCTTGATTTATACTTTCCCTTCCATTTTGATTAGCCATATTATTTCATGTTTGTTATGATCATAATTCAAAATAATTTACTATCTTACTTTTAATTTATAAATCTCTTCAAAAAACTGCTAGTAAACTTTGCATATATCTTTGTTTTATTTTAGAAGGAATTTAATATATGAGTACTAAATTTATATTATTTCAAACTTCCCATTTCACTCTCCATATCGTCACATGAACCCACACATTCTTCTCAATTCATGATATCTTCTGTCCATCTGTCTGTCTGTCTGTCTGTCTGTCTGTCTGTCTGTCTGTCTATGTGTCCTGCTAATCCATTTAGTTTTGCTCATATATGCATGTGTTTTTGAATGACCACTTGGAATTGGAAAACCTATAAAGAACTTCATCACTGGAAAAGACTGATTATGCTCTAAACAGCTATTAATTATCCATATCTTTTATTGTACGGTTGAGGTTTCCTTCATTTCTATTGTTAGTCAGGTCTTATTTAGGTCAGAAAACTGTTGAGATTTCATGGGCATTACCTCACTCTCATATATTGAAAACACTCTCAGAAAAAGCTCTGGATCTCTGGCTCATATAATCTTTCCCCTTTGACTTCTGCAATGTTTCTTGAGTATTGGGGTTTACATTAGTTGTATTCCAGATGTACCAATTGAGGTTGGGAGTCATATAGTATGTTTGTATTTGACAAATTGTATAAGTTTCTATAGTAGTATTCACCTGTTCTTAGATATTCCCTTGATGAGGGATGAGAGATACACCTCTCTGTGGGTATAAGGATTAATATTTCACAGTTATAAATTATACTGGTTTTGTAAATGGTAATAGTAGAGGTCTTGTGAACCTCACCAGCAATAGTCATTGCATAGTTGTGAAAGTATCAAGAATGAGTTTCTTCTTATTGAGTAGGCCTTCAGTCCAATGAGATGGTTATTGGTCACTCTGAAGTATAGGTAATACTATTTTATGATTGGGAATACCTTATTTGTTTGTTTCTTTGCTTATTTTGGAGACTATACTTTAGTTTTAATATTTCTCCCTTTTCTTTCCTCCCTCAAAAGCAACACAACTATTCTCCTTGTTATCCTTCAAATTCATAGACTCTTTATCACCAATTGTTAGTGCAGGAATATATGTATTTGTATATATATAT
>JADRCD010231917.1:0-20267 GCA_019843815.1 Montemys delectorum | reverse complement strand
AATGTCAAAGAAGCAATCAACAAATTCCCTATTGAATTCAAAGCTCACTTTATGACATGGAACTCATACCTAATATCATTACTGAAGCCAAAAACCTATGTACAGATACGTTATAGCTACTTTCTTGGGGACAATGTACTACTATGATTCTGCAAAGAAGTTATAGAATTAAAATGACTCCTAATGACTTTTCGTTATATCCATAGATAAGCATATCTCTCAACTCTCCTAAGAGAAGCTTCCTCATGCCTTGGATGGCAGTTAACTCAGAGAAAAGGGGACGTGATCAGCCATAAATGAGGTATCTTTTATACCATGCTCCTCCTCTCAATGCTTGAGGATAATTGCAATAGAGGTGACAAAAAAATTATAAGAGCTAGAGGTAGTGAATAACTACCAAGAAACAGCATTTTCTGGATAGAGCAATGGCAGTTACAAGAATAAACTCAGCAACTATGAGAGTATGCACAAGACCTGTGCAAGCTCAAGCCAGACTGGATTCTAGCATGGAGTAGGAAAGGAGAACATGAAACCCCACCCTTAACAGATGAACTATTGGTATTTGATGATTTCTTGGAGAAGGAGGGTCAGTTGTCCATAAGAGTGTGACCCTGGTAGGTCAACAATGCTCAGGTACAGGTCCCACTTCCCAGAATATTTGAGCAATACAAGTTGACTTTGAGGTTTTAAGAAAGATTGAAGAGAGAAAAAGAGGGGGGAGGCAAACATGAAGTTGGGGTGGGTAGAAATCTAAGCGGAATTAGAAGAGTGGGTGATGAATATGGTCAATATATATCAAATGAAGCTGTAAAATTAACAAAAACACTGTTTTAGCATCTCAAAGCAAAGATATTGTCCTTTGCCAATGTTTTATCTGGACATAGAATGAGAAGTAAACCTCTGGCTAAAGTATCCAGCAGGAAATCAATAATGCTGATCAAAATATTGTCCCAAGAGCTAAAGAAGTCCTTCCAGCCAGACTTTGTACTAGGGTAAAATTGTATGAGTGTCTCTGGCTCGTGCTAACATCCACTACATTGAGCTCCAGTTCCTCATCTTCAGCCCTAGACTATGTTCAAGGATAGGCATATTAGCAGTGCCTGCCAATGTTGACAATGCCTGCCAAGCCCATGGACCCTTGAGAGCCTTTATCTTCTCCAGAAATGGTTGCAAATATATCCAACTTTTCAGCTTTATAACCTAGTCCCTCCTCCCACAGTATGGAAGACTCAAAAAGCCACCCTGTCCACCTAGGCTTTGGATTGCAGACCCCATGGACCTCAACCCTCTGATTCCAACTCTTTCAGAGCCAAGAGCCTAGTCCCTATGGGTCTCATCTCCAGCACAAATTGGTAAGCTAGCAGTAGCCCTTTGTCTGCTTCTTCCCAATGGAACTCAACTCATTCTTATCCTCAGACATTCAAGTTTAAGCAATCGCCTTGCTCACATTCACAGCAGCAGAAGAAGTTTGGTTGTCCTGGAGTGTTTTGATCTTGCCTCTAGAGAAAGAGGAAAATCTAGCCTCTAAAAGAAACAGAAGAGCTAATGAGATGGATTAAAATAAAATCCTTGTCTTTACAACATAAGCACCTGAGTCTGATATCCAGAACTCATGTTACAACAATACACAAAAATAAAAATAAAAATAAAAATAAAACCATGCATTGTAGTGCACACACTCGTAATCGCAGCACTGGGGAAGTAGGGATGGGTAGATCCCTGGGGCTTGCTCTTCAGCCCATCTAACCAAAGTGGTAAAAGTGAGAGACTTTGTCTCAAAAAAAGTGGATGATGTCTAGAGGAACAACATCCAAGGTTGATCAATGGCTTTCACACACACACACACACACACACACACACACACACACACACACACACATACTAACATGCATATACATGCACTTGTAGTTGGTTAATTAAGCATCAGCACCATTCAGTCAGTTCTGTGGTCACTGTCATGGAAACAATGAAAATTGGATAGCTTTTGAAGTAGAGCCTTGGGGTTTATGGAAAATGAGATCATATTTTACTTAAGTAGACAAATAAATAGGGACAGATTATGGAACAAAGGTTAAGAGAGAGAAGAGGCATTGTTGTCTGTAAAGGCTAAAGCATGGTGACTGCCATCACTTTTTTTTTTTGGGGGGTGGGGGGTCTTTCGAGACAGGGTTTCTCTATGTAGCCCTGGCTGTCCTGGAACTCACTCTGTAGACCAGGCTGGCCTCGAACTCAGAAATCCCCCTGCCTCTGCCTCCCAAGTGCTGAGATTAAAGGCGTGTGCCACCACCACCTGGCTACATTTTATTTTTAAGCTAAAGTTTTAGCTTATAGTGCTGGGAATCAAACCTAAGACCTTGCACACAGTAGGTAAGCCACCCTCAGTCCCTTCACTGGAAGCTTTGATACAGCCTTAGAACCACTATAACAGTGTGGGAAATCATGTGACTACCAAAACAAATTTTAACTCTGCTATCGAAGCCCCTGGTTGTGAACTGTCCTCTCCTGTGCCTCTTTTTGTGGTCAATGTAGATGCATCGTGAATATTTTAGGACCCTGTAGACCTCAATTCTCTACCTCTTATAATTCAAAATTGCATCTCCCCCTGCCTTCTCCCAGGACTCTTAATTTCTCTTCTCTCTCCACCATTATTTATTTAAGCCTCCTAACTGTATTATTTATTTTAACACCATATCTGTATTATTTATTTTACTGTAGCTCCATAACGATATTATTTAAGTCTATAAAATAAAGCTTTCTCCCTTGAACTCTCAGTGCAAAATAAAATTGTATTGTACTGAAACACTCTTTGAAATGCCCTTCTTTGCCACTGGGTAATAATAATAACACTTTGCATTTATACAGTACCTTTCATCCTGGGATTATTTAAGTCTGCAAAAGCAGTTTGTCTGAGTTCTCTATGCAAAAATCAAGTCGTATGCTAATATTCCTTGAGATGCTCCTTATTTCTCACCACCCACTAGTAAAGAAAAAAAAAATGATCTTTGTGCATAGCATTCTGTCTTCCTTTGTATACGAAACCCAAAGCAGTTCCCTCACTGATGTTTGCCTACACAGACATGGCAGAATAGATACGGCCTCCACTACTTAAGCAGTGAAAGGAGAGCAACAAGAAGACTCTCAGAAAGGAAATGTCTGAAAACCAGAAAACCCTGGGAGGAAGCATGTCCACCATATTCTCTGTCACCAAACAGCTTCTCATTGCCTCCTTCCCTGACTACCAGCATGTATTAAGTGGACACTGATAGAGTTATGGAGCTTCCTGATGTAAACCTCTCACTCCAAGTTCCACAGTAGGAACCAGTTTATTCCACTCTAGACACTTCTTTTGGTCACCCGCTTAGCATCTATGCACACCACCATGGTTTTCTTAGGTTCTAATCACATCTCAAGTTCTCCTTTCTACTCCATGACATCTGTCCGTCCTTGGCTGACTCTAGGTTGATCTCCAGAAAAGAATATTTTAGCCACTTAAAGTTGATACAACAAATACTATAGATTAGTCGTCTAGTAAGTGGTCTATGATTCTGGTGACTAAGAAGTCTAAGGTTAAGGTGTTTTAGACCCTGTGCCTTTTGAAAGTTCACACTTTAATTTGCAAATGATGTCTTCTCATTGTGTCCTCACATACTTTCCCAGCTTTGTGTGTATGCAAATGTGTGTGTGTGTGTGTGTGCGTGTGTGTGTCTGTGTGTCTGTGTATGTGTATGTGTGTATACACATATATGTATGGGCACATGTGCCATAATGCTTGTAAAGTAATAACTTGCTGGGTTAATCCTCACCTTTCACTATGTGAGTGGGTCACAGGAATCAAACTTTGGTTGTTTGCCTTGGCAACAATCACATTTACCCACTGAGCTATCTGATCACCCTCCTTTGGGCTTATTCTGCAAGGGTAAATAATCCCCTTACCTAATCCCACTCATGAGAGTTCCAGGCTTGTGAGCAAATAACCTGACCAAAGGCCCTGTCTCCTAATACCCTGAAGCTTAGGGTTTATAACATGAATTTTGAAACTATATGTACCCTCAGACCTTATCAAAAGGCTCTGATAACCCTTTAGATTCTTCATTGATGATAGCTAGTATTTATCACGTTCTTTGAGGTTTGAGGAATGCATGACAGTAGTTTTGTTTTGTTTTGAAGTCAACTCACACAAACTCACTCTCTCTCATTGGCCTGCATTCTCTCTTGTAGTTCAGTCGGGCCTCTCAGTTATCATCCTTCTGCCTATGTTTCCATATTAGCACCCACACTTGAGTGTCCATTTTTTTTTCTTTTTTCTTTTTAATCTTCTTGGACCTTAAGTTCCAGGCAACATATTCTGGAGCTAAGTTATGTTTATTTTGCAGTTTTTCACTGTATTTTTTAACACACATATTAGTGTTGGTTTTATTCAATACATTTTCCTTGAGTCCTGAATTACTTTTCTCATTGCTTGACAAAAAAAAAAAAAAAAAAAATACCTGGCATAAGGATAGAGAGCTTGTTTTAATTTCCACTTCAAAGGGATGAGCAGAAAGCACGCAACTGCTCATATGAGCCACAATGAGAAAGCAGAGAGTAGTAAAGAATAGTGTTCATTATTTCACTGCTTTGCATTCAGTACAGGACTCCATTCCATTGGATAGTGTCACCAAAGGTTAAGGCCTACCCAATCAAACAACTTAATCTAGATCTAGATAATCCCTCAGAAACATTCCCAGAAGTTGGCTCCTAATGATTCTAGGCCTTGTCAAGTTGACAAGCTGCATTAACCAGCTCACAGATCTATTTCATCCCTTTTGTTCCTAAGAATATAATCATAAACAAGTGTTCTAGCAATGCTGTAGCTAAACTTCTTGTGGGGAAATATATCCATCAACAGTGTATAAAACCCAGCCATAGCATATCTTGTGAATTCATCCCGTCAAAACTCTGAACATGGGCTGATGTACAAAGCAGGGATGCAGAGGATACGTTGTACTTGACTTTAAAAAGTTAATGATAAGGGCTTGGTACAGCTTAGATGCTAGACTGATTTCCTAGCATTTACAAAACCCTGGGTTCTAGCCTTAGCACTGTATAAACTACAGAATGGAACATCCTTTACAGTCCCGGCATTTTTGAAGCAAGGGCAAGAGGGTCATAAATTCAAGGCCATCTTTAGCTACATAGTAAATTCAAGTATGGCCTGGGCTACATGATGCCCTGACTTTAAAAGGGTGTTAGAAAGTTTCCTTAACAGGGCTGGAGAGATGACTCCATAGTTAGCAGCAAACATTGCTCTTCAAGATGGTCAGAGTCCTATTTGAAGAGCTCACTTTGGTGTTTCACAATCACCTGTAACTCCCACTAGAGGAGACCTGAAGCCTCTGGCCTCTGCAGGTCCTGGCACCTATATGCACATACATACACACATACACACAACTAAAAGTAAAATAAATCCTTTTAAAGGTAGTTGCCTTCAGCTTCTAGTCAGTCATCAAATCCCTATCCTTAAGTGCTCTGGGCAACTGGTGTAACTCTGTTACAGAGGTACACCACCACGAAGAGTCCACACACTCCAACCCTCATGGGCTGGCATCTTCCAACATCCCTGGTAAAGCAAACAGATAGTCATTGAAAGTGCCAGCACCATGCCCAGCCAGCAGGAGCAGCTCACTAAACCTCAGTGCAGCAGGCTGTCCCATCCTGGAGCTCTGATCCCCACTATGAGTGATGTGTCTGTGCAGGAGCTCTCTAACCTCCCCAGACGCTTCTCCCCTTGAGAAGATATTGGAGCACAGGAAAGAGTGCCTCATCTTCTATGGTTGGTGAACCAGCCCCAGACATGTGACAGCCTTCAGCACAGACACTGACAAATCACTCTCATTTTCTTTTCCCTTCCCAACCTCTGGCCTGCACCTACTGTACTCTCTCTGTCCCATGTGTTCTGTGTATATTGTGTGGTGCATTCTTTCAGTCCTTTGTTCCTCCCCATTCTGTCTCGCTTTAACCGATGTGCAGAAAAATGATGGCTCTTACCTTATTTCAACTCCATCCTAGCTGCCAAAAGAAAGAAGAACACAGTTAATTTTCAGTGAACATTACTCTCAAGCAATGGGTTTTGCTGAATGGAATATATGAAGCTGTTATAATTGTGGGGTTTTTTATATTACTTTTAATTTTTTATATTCCAGTTGTTATCCCCATACCAGTCCATCCTCCCACGGTTACTCATCCCATTCCACCTCCGCCTATCTTTAAGAGGATGTCCCCCTCCTGCCAAGACTCCCTACTATCTGGGGCCTCAAAGTTCTCAAGGGTTAGGCATGTCTTCCTTCACTGAGGCCAGTCCTCTGCTGGATATGTGTTAGAGGCCTCATATCATCTCCTATATGCTGCCTGGTTGGTGACTCTTTTTAATAGATGATAAGGACAAATCTGTTCTTCTCAGTTCCCTTCACTTCTACCTAGTTTTGCTCCTTTTCCTACAAAAAAAAAAAAAAAAAAAAAAAAAAAAAAAAAAAAGGTAACACCTCTCCTCTCCAAATCATCTTATCCTGCATCCTACCTCAGTACCTTTTGGGAGCCCACTATTACATTAAAAAATTAAGACTGCAATAATAGGAAGCCTACATTCCCCTTCATGTAAAAACATGATCTATTTCAGAAGATGTATAATACAGAAAAAAAAAAGTGTGAAAACGGCATTGGATGAGTAGGAGGTCTCCAAGGACCATAACAGTGTGATCTCCTAAACTAGCTCTGCCAAGGCTTTCTGGTATTGAGAGCCAGTGATAGAGGTGGGGAGACAGAGTACACCAGGCAGAGAGTGGTCCAAAGATCCTGAGATGAGCAAATGATGCTGAAAAGCTACAGTAGTCTGGAGTTTCCAGAACTGGGTCAGATCTTGAAGAACTTTCTGAGCTCCACTAAAGAGTGAGGACTTTGCCCCGAGGTTATGAGAAAATATCAAAGCCACTGAAATGAGAGAATGGCATGAACAGACACAAAGAAAGCATCAATGAGTGCTGGAAGGAAGCCCAGGGGACCTGAGGGGGGTGACGGATAAGAAGACCCGTGAACAAACAAGAGAGGATTTGTTTATGGAATACTGTTAAAATGTTTCTAAAAATAATTGTGTATGTAGAAACCACTAGAGATGTCCACAAAAATAACTGTTAGTGCCAATAAACTCAGCAAGTTAGATACAAAATCAACATATTCTATGTACTAAAAAGAAGCAATGGGTTGCATTTGTACACACTAACAGTGAACAAGCCAAAAAGCAAGTTATAAAGCAATGTATTTTATTTAAAAAGAGAAGGGAAATTAAAAATAAACTTAACAAAGGAGGCACAAAAGATTTAGCATGCTAAAGACAAAACAAACAAACAAAAGAAAAAAAAATCCCAGAAACTAAAGAAACTGGTCAAAGGAAACGCACCTTATGTTCACAGAATAAAAACCTTAGTTTTACTAACATGTAAAACATTACCCAAAATGCCTACAGGTTTATAACATGGTCACTGTCGGTATCAAACTCTCAATGGAATGTTTTCACTTTATATAGTCAGAAGGAGAATCCAAACAACCAAAACAACATTAAAGAAACTGAAAGTCTTCTGACCTCAAAACTTACCACAAAACTACAGGAATCAAACACTGTAGAATTGGAGGAAAGATAAGAACAAAGACGCTATGTATACTCATAAACCCTCACGTGTGGCTGAATCATTTTGGACCAGGATGCTAAGACCATTCAATGGAGATATTGAAGTCTCTTCAAAATATAGCCCTGAGAATAAGAGACTATGACATGCTGAGTCCTAAATGAGGCATACATACCACACTCTCCACCCCAGGCTCCATAACCTTCTCCTAGGAAGAGAGGGCAGAAATAGTACAAGAACCAGTGGTGATTCAAGTAATCAATGTTTGCCAGAGACAGGAAGACAGTCACACAGATAAACAGACAGTATGTGTAACAGCCAACTAAGACTTGCACAAGTTCAAACTAGAAAAGAAAGTCCAGGTGCAGAGAGGAGGTGTGCATGAAGTCCCACCCCTAATTCAGGAGCTGCTAAAAACTGATAGGAGAGATAGGGGGACTTTTCTTTAAGTACGTGACTTCGGGTAGATCGGCCACACTCTGGAGCAGGCCTCACTTCCTAAAGTAGCTAGGCAATGCAAACTGGATTCTATGGTTTAAAAATACAAAGAAAATGAAATCTAGAAGTTGGTTAGATGACAAGGTGAAGGTGGAGAGTGGATCTGAAAGGAGTTGGAATAGTGAAGTGAATATGATTATGAATGTAGGTGTCAGTATGGAAATATATTATATAAAAATGTTCAAAGAATTAATAAAATGCATTTTTGAAATATAATAGTGCTGGAGAGTATCCACAATGACGAAATGAAATTAGACTTTTCACCCCAAATTATACAATCTAGAACTATTTTATTAAATTAGAAGACAACAGAGAAGAAGCCTTATAACATTGGATCCATCAGAGGTCTCTTGGAGATGAAACACTAGACTTCTCATAACTAAATATTCCCATGCATCAGAGTACACTATCAATAAAGGACATTGACAGCTCATACAATGTGATGAAATATTTGTAAGGAACACATCTGATAAGGGGTTGATATCCAGACTACAAAAATGAAGCTACCATTCAGAATTACTTGACTGAAATGGACAAAGGATGAAAATACTTCTCAAAATAAGGTCTACACACAGCCAAGAAATACCTGAGAGAAAATAGTCCTACCTCTCATTGTTACAAAAATGTAAATCAAGACCATCATGACACATCCTCATGTACTGAACTACAGAGTGAGTTCAAGGCCAGCCTAGGCAACTCAGTGACGCCCTCTCTCAAAAGAAAGATGACAGGGCTGTAGCTAGGTGATAGAGTGTTTGTCTAACATGTGTGGGGCCCTGGGTTCAGTCAGCACTGGAAGAAAGAAAGCTTTGTGAGAAAATGGAGAAATGGGAATGTACACATATATATTATCTATTTGTTGGTGGGAGTGGCTGACAGTAGAGCTGCTGTGGAAAGCAGTCCAGTACATCTTCCAAAACAGAATCACTCTATAATTCAGTAGTTTTGCACTGGGCTTTGAGAGGCATGAAGGGGCTGCCCAGTGCTACCCACTAATCTTCTGTTGGTACACAGCACTGAGCTAAGTTCTATTTTTGGCTCACACTTTCAGTTTTAACTCCATGGTGATTTGATCTCATGGACCTGAGCTGAAGCTATACATCGCAGTGGGAAGGATGTGATGAAGAAAATTAGCTTACCTCCAGACATCCACGAAGCAGGCAGAAGAGAATGCTCCAAGAAATCTAGTACCCTCTTCTTCCAACCAGCTTCAACCTCTTGAGATGAATGTTATCAAATCAGGAGGCTGTCAATTGCTAGACCATTGATTAGGTCAGAGCTCTCATGATACAATTACTTAACAATACATTTGTCTAAGCATTCCATTGGCAACAAAGATTCTGACAAACACATGGGCCTTCAGGAGACACATCCAAACCATTGTACCCAGCAGAATTGAAAGCAAGGTCACACAAAAAAGTCCTGTGTGGTCATACTCATGGTGTCAGGGTTTATGATAACCAAAAAGTGGAAATAAGTCAACTATCTACTAGCAGATAAGTAAATAAATAAATGGAGTATTAAAATAACAGAAATTCTAACACATCCTGAGGCATTCTGCTAGGTGCAATAGGACAGTCACAGGGAAAAATACTGCCTGGTCCACATCTAGGGCATACTGAATACACAGAAACAAAATGCAGGATGGTTGCTAGGCACTAGCATGGAGGAGAGTCATGGCTTAATGACCAGAATTTCAGTTTTCCAAGATGAAGAGTTCTGGAGATCGGCTGCAAAGTAGTGTGAATGTGCTTAGCACTGCCCAACTGTGCAGTTAAACATGATTAAGAGGGCAAATTTCACATTGTGTGTATTTTACCACAATTTTTAAAAAACCATAATGCCTTTGAGAAAAATTTTATTTCTGAAAGAATGCTGCTGGTACTCAGTTCTGCTTCCAGATCTCAATGCCAGATCATTTTCTTCTCTTGTGCAATGTGAGGCATATTGCTAATACCCTCCAGAGAGTATACAAAGTGATGGGCATGACTGGCCAAGAAAAGAACTTAAGTTCTTCCTCACCATAGCTAAGAGCCAATCAATCGTACAAGATAGCTTCAGTCTTGCTGTCAAGTAAGCCACTAAGTCTCCCACTCCTCCTGTGGTTTCGATGTGAAATGTCCCTCACAGGCTTACATATTGAACATTTAGCCCACAGACCATAGTGATGTTAGGAAAGATTGTGGAACCTTTAAGAGGAATATAGCCTCTCTGGAGGAAGTGGGTTACTAGGGGTTTATAGCTCGGTCCAACTTCCTCTTGCTAACTCCAGGAGCAATGTGACCAGCGATGCTTCTGCAGCCAAGCTTTACTGTCCATGACTATGTCTCTCTTTAAACTATAAGCCAAAGAAAGGTCTTCCTTTAAGATATCTTTCATCAGACATTTGATCACATAAGTGATTGATGAAGTCCTTAAAGTTGAGTCTCCACAACTGCCCTTGTTCTTCACATCATGATAGAAATGAAATAGGAGCTGAAATCCTGCGAACAGCTTGTCTCTGACCAGGCCCTGAGAGAAAGAAAGGCCCTGAGCTCAACATCTTCCATCAGTATGGCCCCACTCCCAGTACCTCATCTCTATCTCCTAAGGTAGGAAGACTGGGCAGAAGACCACAGAACAGGAATCCATTGACCTGAGTAATAAGTAGCATGTATTCTCCACAGGAGCTAGAAAGTATATGGATTCACTCATCTGGACCAATATCCCGGAATAGCAGTAGTATAGACTCCTACTTCACTGACCTGCACTGACCCTTGTTTCCCTGGATCTGTTTCTCTCTGCAGATACAGGAAGGAGCCAGAAGACCCTGCATGACATCTCTCACAGGCTTTATGAAGAAAACTCCTCCACAGTCTCATTAGAAGCTTGCTGTTGACAGGCACTGAGATTTGGTTTTGATGAGCTTTTCTTGGCCCTAATGGGGCATAGATTTATATCAGACTTGACTAGGGGCTAAGGTTGAAAGCGGCAGCCCATAGCCTGACAGAATCAGCAGTGGGCAAGGGTGCTCCAGGAAGGGTTAGGAAGCATGTAGCAAAAACAGGTCTGACCAGGGAAACTGAGTTTCCTTTGCTCAGTCATCTCTTGTATATACAAATTGAGAGTAAGGGACTTGGTCCATGTAGATAAGTATATGGAATTCCCAGCTGTAGTGGCTATTCCTGGTTGTCAACTTGACTATGTCTAAAATGAACTACAATCCAAAATTAAAAGGCTCACCTGTGGCCCTAATCTGGAGGTTGAGAGATACAAGTTTCTGACCTGAATCTTGGCATGGAGACCTTGAGGAATAGTGGCTACGAATCCCATAGGATTAACATAGAAAGCTCTATGAGTTCAAGATCATCTGGGATTAAGGGTGTGGTGGCATAGTGGCTATGAATCCTAGAAGATTAAGACTGGAAGATCTACGAGTTCAAGCAAGGTCATCTGGGGTTAAAGATGTGGTGGCACACACCTTTAACCTGGGTCACACTTTTTGCTGGAGACCTATATAAGGACATTGGTAGAAGGAAGGCTCTCTCTACTTCACCTGCTTACCTTGTGGGACTGAGCAACTGCTGGATCCTTGGACTTCCATTCACAGCTGCTGCCGACTGTTGTTGGGAGTTGATTGTTGGGATTTGGACTACAAAGTGCAAGTCATCAATAAATCCCTTTACTACATAGAGACCACCATAAATTCTGTGACTCTAGAGAACCCTAACTAAGATACCAGCCCTTTCTGAGGGGATTCAAACACCTCTGGGACTAAAATAGATTTGTTTGAGGCCAAGTAGCAAAAACCCATCAAAGTCCCTGAAATGACTGCGACTCTTAGGAGACAGTTCCAACACTATTTCAGGCCTTGCTGATAAGGGGGAAGAGCAGTGGTAGAAGCACCCCTTGCCCAGTACAAAGTCTCCCTACGAACACATGGTACCTGGTACAGATGGTCACCAAGAAAGGAATAACTCATAATTGAAAGGATTCTAATTCCCATATCCCGGGCTTCTTTGCTGTATTTTTTGTGTTCTATTGTTTTGATAAATGCCATGACCAGACAGAAATTTGGTTTATTTCATCTTCCAGCCTATGGTGAGGATACCACTGAGTAAGGCCAGGGAGAGCACATGAGCATGAACCTGGAGGCAGAAGCTGAAATGGAGACTATGGAGGAAAGTTGCACACGGACTTGCTTTTCCTAGCTTGTTCAGATGTCTTTCTTGTCGACCCTAGACCCACCAGCCTAGGGATGACA
Source organism: Montemys delectorum (assembly GCA_019843815.1). Classification (NCBI taxonomy): domain Eukaryota; kingdom Metazoa; phylum Chordata; class Mammalia; order Rodentia; family Muridae; genus Montemys; species Montemys delectorum. The sequence continues at coordinate 7,868 of JADRCD010231917.1, read as the reverse complement.
TCACCTACAGTGGGTTGATGTAGGTGATGTCATCCCACATCAACTAAACATTTGTAAAATGCCTCACAAACATGATCACAGGCTCCATCTGATCTGTGAGAATTCTCAACTGAGCATCCCACTCTAAGATGGCTCAAGCTTACATCAGTTTGGCAAAAAAAAAAAAAAAAAATTAACCAGCAGAGTTGCTGTGAGCTAAGAAGAGTTCTCTTCTTCGCTTTACGTGGAAGGATACCACAGCTGGGCAGGCTCAGGAGTCCACCATGTGCACACAGAAGCCTGGGAAATAGCAAGGTAGGCTGATTCCCCTAGTCAGAGCTCCAGGAAAAGGCTAAGCATTTTAAAATGAGCATAATTTAACACTGCTGATTGAGAACAGTAGAGATATTTCTCACAACTCTCCAGATGCTATCAAAAAACATTCTGTCTTCTTCTATGTATTGACATCCCCCACACCCCACAGTCTAGTCTAAGAACACAAGGCCTCCTGCTCTAGCACTAGATTGACCACATAACTATGACAATCACAGAGGTGACTTTCCTCTTATGTTGCAGCCTCTACCTCACCCCAGGCCGTGGAAATTGTATAAGGAGTTTTTAGGAAAAACAGATTTTTTCAACAGGCCAGTATCTCTCAACTAATGTCAAGAATTGCAATCAAATTCACCTTATAATGAGCATAGCATCCCCCTCTGGACCAGAAGGGGAATCAGGAAACATGTCAGGCAAGAGAGTGAAGCTCTTTCATTTTTCTGTAGAGTTTTAGGACCAGAAAGGGCTATCATCTATGCAGTCAAATTCTAAAATGAGGAATGCCTGCCAGCTTGGGTCACAGGGCCACCAAGGAGTGGCTTTCTGAAGAGCTGAGTTCAGAATCGATTAAGCAGCAGGGCTAGTTATTGACCATTTTAGATTTCATAGAAGAAAAAAATAATCCACTATGAAAATGAAATTCTGTCAGTAACCCCAATAGGCTTGCCCACCAACTAACAAGAACAAGGTAAATTTGAGCTCAATTTACTCAGATGGATAATAAAACTTTCAATTATGGCTGCATTATTTGTTGCTATATGGTTGAAAGATTAGGTGACAATATGCAAAAAATAGTTTCTTCATATTATAATATTTAGTAATGTCATTTTATTTTTTATATGTTTCATTAAATTGTTTTGTGGCTTTATTATCTACCCAGATGCACAGCCCAGAAATACAATTATTCAGATTTAGAAGCAATAAAATTTGGCATGCATTTTCTCGTATTCAGAATTCCTGCATGTTAAAAAGAAATTATAGCATTCTTCCCACATTGCACTGCTCTGAGGCCCTCACAGACCCATTCATTAACCAAAGGCATTACAGAAAGCACACCATTTAGGTTAAAGGGCCCTTCGGATAACAGATATGCAGGAGCAGAGCTAATATTTCACTGTAGCCCCGCCTTTTGATTATGACAATAGCAGAGGCAACGGATTCGTGCTCACTGTAACGTGCAGCTCCCTGATGGATCCATGAAGGGCTGAAATTCTGGATGCAAAGCAGCACACGGGAAAGGAGTGGTGACTGCAAAACTCATCGCTAACTATAGAGGAGCAGGAGTATCCCTACTGGAAGAAAAGTGATGGCTTTCTGGGGATTTGTATTTCAGGTGAGCTCTACAAGATGTCAGGGTCCTGAGCATACTTCCATGGCAGATAGAACATTAGGTGTGATCCTGAGAGTTTAGGGATAGTGGTCTCTTTGCTCAGAAATATAATTCTACTGAAAAGTCACAAAGTTTTAAAATCTCTACTAAAATATAAAGAAATATGTTAGGGTTCCTCATCTGCCATTAGCACTTTAGTATATGTTAGACATATAATTATTTGAGATCATAGAAATCAAATTGCAAATATGTTAGGGGATGAACACCAAACTATGTTGGAGTTTTGTTGTTGTTTCTTTATTTTGAGGTAGCAAATGGTACCAAATTGAAAGAGATGTCAAAAAAAGACTTGAGAAAGTGCCAAACTGCAATCTTACTACAAAAAAAATAGGGATTGCAAACCAGAACTAAGTATTTGTATTATATAAATGTTAAGCAACTTTTACCCAAAACTCTAAAAATATCTGAACTCTGAAACTTTTTGAACACTGGTATAATACTCCAGGCCGGAGTTCTACATCATGAATCTGTGCTTCATACACAAAAATTTCTTCATATGTATATGTGTGTGTGTGTGTGTGTGTGTGTGTGTGTGTGTGTGTGGAGAGAGAGAGAGAGAGAGAGAGAGAGAGAGAGAGAATGCTGGAGGGATTGCTTAGCCACTAAAACCATGCACTAGTCTTGAAGAGTATCCACATTCAGTTTCCAGCACCCATGTCACAGGGCTCACAATTACCTATACCTCCAGGGGACATAATCTCATCACCTGGTTTCCATGAGCCGCTGCATTCACATGCGCACACCTACACACTATTCAGACATCCAAGCATATAATTTTTAAAAAACAAAATTGGAAAGTACGTTATTTTTGACTAAGTGTATAAGGTGTATATGAAATATAAAACTTGTTTAAACTTGGATTCTCAACATGTGCTCACAAATATGCCAAAAAAAAAAAAAAAAAATCCTGTCCCAAACTCTTCTAGTCTCACACATTTTCTACAATATACCCAAATGGGAAAATGTTAATATAAAAAGCATGTGAAGAATTGCTATAAGTCCGTTTGAAAGGAGCAAACAAAGTAATAGAGAGAAAAGGCAGGGGCGACAACTTTGCAGAAGACTCGTATGAACAGTAAACATTTGAGAGTACATAAAGGAAATGCAAACGAGCTGCCTCTGATAGCCGTGTGACTGGCAGGGTTGAGGAAGGTGACATCATGAACTGTTGAGGACCATATAGAGACACCATAGCACCCAGGGAATAAGAAACTAGTAAGCTCCTTCGGAAAAGAATTTAACATTATCTTACAAAGATAAACAGTTGTATATCATCCAACTTTACATTTCCACTTACGGATGTGTAGATCTAGAAAAAAATCCCAAATATATATTTCAGTATGGAAGCTCCAGGGCGTTTGCAGTGCCATTCTCAGAAACAAGAACCTGGAAATATTCTACATGAGGACGTAAATTCTAGTGCACTCCATAGTAAGGTACTGGGAGACACTCAAAACCAATGAAGCTCATCCAAATACAACAATGTGGCTGACTCTTGCCAATACAATATGACTGAGATTAGAAGATGAATGATTTTCTTTTCTAAAAAGTTAAAATACACAATGTAATGTTAGGAATGTGTATAAATTGTGAGGATGTGTTTTAAAGTTTATGATGAAAATCTGACTAGCTCTCCTTGAGGAACCAAGCAATGAGCAATGAAAGCTACAGCACAGAGGAGCAGAAAAGCTATTGGCTGCTCTCTGCAGCTTATGATGTCATAAACACCCATAGAGAAGAAAAGAGAGTCTTCCCTACAGACTATGATGAGAGGGTATCAGGGAAGGAAGCCTAACCCTAATGGAAGCACTGAAAATGTGGAGTGACATTATTCATGCCCATTTGAAGTGTGTGTGTGTGTGTGTGTGTGTGTGTGTGAGAGAGAGAGAGAGAGACAGAGACAGAGACAGAGACAGAGACACAGAGACAGACAGACAGAGACAGAGACAGACAGAGACAGAGACAGAGAGACAGAGACAGAGACAGAGAGAGACACACAGAGAGAAATAGTCTTTCATCTAAACACAAGAAATATAATGTGAGTTTCTCTCAGAAAGTCATATTTTTATTAACATGATGAACAAGACATTTGGCATATTGTGCCAAAAATTGTAATTATCAAAGAGACTGGGTGGTCTGGAAGGATAAGTTGAGAAACCACTTACTTCACAAGAGTGAGAAAGTGAGTGTGGGTCCCCAGCAATATATAAAAGCCAAGCATAGATGTATGAGCTTGTAATCCTTACACTGGGAAGACAGACAGGAAGACCCCAAGGACTTGCTGACCAACCAAGGACTACTTAAACCAATCAGAGAGCCTCAGGTTCAATGCAAGACCTGATCTCAATAAAGTAAAAATACAAGATGTTGTCTTTTAGCCTCCACATACACATACATATACACACATATACACTGCAAATACAAGGTGTGTGTGTGTGTGTGTGTGTGTGTGTGTGTGTGTGTGTGTGTGTGGTGTGTGTGTGTGTGTGTGGTGTGGTTTGTGTGTGTGGGTGTGTGTGTGTGGGTGTGTGTGTGGGTGTGGTGTGGTGTGTGAGTGTGGTGTGGTGTGGTGTGTGTGTGGTGTGGTGTGGTGTATGTGTGTGTGTGGTGTGTGTGTGTGTGTGTGTGTGTGTGTGTGTGTGTAGTATATGTACATATGGATAGGCACAGAGGGCCTAAAAAGGGAAAGAAAAGGCAATGGTGGAATCAGGTCATAGGTCTCGCTTGCAGGGTAAACTTTCCCCTTGGAAACAAAGCAATAGAGGGTAAGTAAGTAAGTAAGTAGAGGCTTAAGCAAGAGAGAGAATATTGCCTGGTGTTCTTCAATCCCTCTGTGTTTCAAATGTACCTGATAAACACAAAACATCCCTCCTGTGTAACTAACGGAGTGCCTAAGCCAAGAACAGCTGACCCATGGGGAAGTAATCGCATCTGAAAGCAGAATCTCTGGACTCGTGTCTGCCATCGGCCAGAATAACTTTAGATCAGCAACTGTATCCTGATAAACCTTTTTCTCATCTATAAAATAGGCAGTGGGAAGTGGAAAGAGGAAGGGCTGAGATGCCCAACACTGACTATTTGACGGCTTTTCCTAGTTAGATCTAGGCAGAACAAGGATAATCTCAGCAAAAGGGACTTCACTGCTGTTGTCCGAGGATCAGAACACTGACTAGGACATCATTCTGAGCTGGTTGATGACCTGTGTCTAAGGGAATGGCTAACTAAAAGGTTCCTGTCGTTTAATGCTAAAGTAGCAGGGTGGTGAGAGGCTTCCAGTTAATATGGCTTTACGAATCCTCACTTTAATAACCTCTGCTGCCAGTAGTTAAAATATTTAAGGGAGGACAGGGGCTCTCCTGATAAGTAAAGTGCTTCTCTTGCAGGCAAGAAGATCTGAGTTTGATCCCAAAGACCTCAAACTTTTAAAAAGTCAGCAATGCTGCTGCCTACTTGTAATCCTAGCACCTGAGGGCAGAGATAGGTGGATCTCTGCAGTCTCTAGGTAGCATGGAAGACTTGACAAGATCTAAGCTAGTTATTGACCCTTTCAAATAAAGCAGGATGGGTGGTACCTGAGCAAAAGTTGGTCTCTAGTCTCATATGCCCTGCTCACATATATGTATTCTCTCTCTCTCTCTCTCTCTCTCTCTCTCTCTCCCTCTCCCTCCATCTCTCTCTCTGGGAAATAACAGCAATAACAAATTTCCGTAAACCAGGAAAAGAATAGGAAATTGAGTGGTTAAGTAAATACTTGTCTCTAGACTCTCAGGTTGGAAGTTCTATTGTCCTGGAATCCAGCTTATACTGGTGAACAAAGCCCCCAAGGAGCTAGTGTGGGATGGAACACTAACCACCATGGTGTGAAATCAAGTCTGAGATAGAGTTCCATCTGAGCAAAAGGAGTCCATGGAAAATAATAGCCTGCTGTCTGGAGCAAGAAGTGTAGGCAGAAATCTGAGAGGAAAGGAAAACATAAACTAGTACCTATTAACTAAGGTCAATAAAAGCACAGTTCAGCGACCGTGGCTGAGAACAGGAGCCCCAAACATTCCTAGCTAGAAGCCACCCCAAAATTCTCATGAAATGAGAAGTTTCCTAGAAAAATATTAATTCTTAAAGTTGACTCAAGAAGAAATGGAAAGCCTGATTGACCTTGTAACTGTTAAAAAGGTGTGACCATTTATCAACACGCCCTCTCTAGAAAACAAAACCATCTGTAATCAAACTTGAAGATAAATTATTTGACAGATCTATAAGGAATGGATAATTTGTGCTTCATTCAAAATATTTAATGGAAAGGGATAAATGAAGAAAACTTATCCCATCCATTTTGTTGATAGTAAAATGTATCAAGCACTGTAAAAGTAAAGAAGTGATAAGCTATTCTGTTGAATACATTCACGCTAAAATATCAGCAACAGGCTGGGGATGTAACTGAATAGCTAGAGGGCTCTCTTAGTATGCATGAAATCCTGGTTCAGCCCTCAACACAACATAAACTGGGATTGACAGTGCATGCCTGGACTATACAAGACTGTTAAAAAAAAATACGCAAACCAAATGTATTTTAGAAGTCATTTTTATATGAGATAGTTTTAATGAAACTTGTGATTTATATATCTACAAAAAGGGGAAGGAAACAGCAACAAGAAAGGAGATTGCAGTTCAATAAGGAAAGATTCTACTGAATGTTGTAGGCTAGAGTTGAAATACCCGCCTGGAAGCTTGCCCTTCATAACATGCCATATGATGAACCCTGAGCAAACGGGGCAGTGACAGTGGTAGACTCAGGGAGAAACAGTTCCTTTCTGCTAGGGATATAACATAGTGTGATCCTGATGCTCTCATGCCCTTTTTCCTGGTATAGCAAGTGTGTGGATAGTGGGATAGGAAGAGTGACTAAATGCGTCAAGGAAATACAGGGATGTGCTCAAAGATAATTAAGAATTACTATATAGCTTTCTCAACATTGCAGAAAGCATCTTTAGCCCATGTATTTGCAAGTAATAACACCATAATCAAAAAGAATACGAGAACCAAAGAGGAGTATTCAACTATCTTTCCTTTTAGTATACACTTACGTACTACTTACAAACTACACATATCTATTCACATGCAAAAGAGGTGAAGGCATCCTTTGTTTTGTCTGGTCTTTATCATTCTGCTTCATATGTCTTGAAACTGGGTGCCTCTGTCATACATCCACTGGCAATCTGTAGAATGTGGTTTTCAGAAGAAATAATTTTTCACATGGCTCTAGATAAGATTAGTATTGAACTGAGACAGACTCACCAGTGACATCTTGATTTATGCATAATTGGTAATCTTTGAAAGCTAATAAAGTTGTCCCTCTATACCTACTTGAAGAAATAATAAAAAGAAATAAAAAATATAACACTTGTTTTGTTTTGCTTGTTTGTTTTGAGATATGGTCTCTCTACATATCTCTGGCTGCCCCAAAACTTACTATGTAGAGCAAACTAGCCTTAAACTCACAGAGATCTCCCTGCCTCTGACTCCCAAGTGCCAGGATTAAAGGCAAGGGCCACCATATCAGGCTTCCAAAGAGTAAACCTCTTAAGAACAAAACTTAAGAGTCTAGAGGAATGAGTCAGTGACTAAGAGTACTGGTTTCTCTTGCAGAGAACCCAGGTTCAGTTCCCAGCACCCACATATTGGCTCACAAAAACCTGGATCTCCAATCACAGAAAATCTAATGATCTCTTCATATTCCTACAAACATCAGACATGCACATGGTTCACACGTAATGCAGGCAAACATTCAAAAATAAAAATAAATATTTTAAAATAATTTTTTATATTTTAAATATTTTTCATTAGTTTATTTTTCAGTTTACATCTCAAATTTCAGCCCTCCAACTCACACAGTCCCCCCTTCTCCTCTGAGAAGGGAGAGTCCCCCTCCCTGGATATCAACCCACTCTGGCACATCAAGTAACTGCAAGACTAGACACATACTCTCCCACTGAGGCCAGACAAGGTGGCCCAGATAAGAGGAATAAATTATTTTTCAATATACAAAGAAATTTTCAAAATGTTAATGAAAAACATGAAATAAACAAAACATAAATAAAGGCACTATTATCATTGTTGGAAATGTTTGATTCAGTGCAATTACAATTCAATTTTGAGTGGCTTTTTTTTT
>JADRCD010231916.1:0-23447 GCA_019843815.1 Montemys delectorum | reverse complement strand
TTAAGCTGTACTACAGAGCAATTGTGATAAAACTGCATGGTATTGGTAAAATACCTGACAGGCAGGTGGATCAACAGAATAGAGTTGAAGACCCAGAAATGAACCCACACATTTATGGTCACTTGATCTTTGACAAAGGAGCTAAAACAATCCAGTGGAAAAAAGACAGCATTTTCAACAAATCATGCTGGCTCATCTGGCTACTGATTAGCATGTAGAAGAATGTAAATTGATCCATTCCTATATTCTTGTACAAAGCTCCAGTCCAAGTGGACCAAGGACCTCCATATAAAATCAGATACATTGAAACTAATAAAAAAGAAAGTGAGGAAGAGCCTCGAGCACATGGGCACAGGGGAAAATTTCCTGAAGAGAACCCCAATAGCTTATGCTCTAAGATCAAGAATTGACAAATGGAATGTCATAAAGTTACAAAGCTTCTGTAAGGCAAAAGACAGTCAATAGAACAAAAAGGCAATCAACAGAGTGGGAAAAGATCTTTACCAATCCTATGTCTGATAGAGGGCTAATATCCAGTATATATACAAAGAACTCAAGAAGTTAGACTCCAGAGAACCAAATAACCCTATTAAAAATGGAGTACAGAGCTAAACAAAGAATTCTCAATTGAGGAATATGGAATGGCTGAAAAGCACCTAAAGAAATGTTCAACATCTTTACTCATCAGGGAAATTCAAATCAAAAGAACCCTGAGATTTCACCTCACACCTGTCAGAATGACTAAGATTATATACTCAGGTGACAGCAGATACTGGAGAGATTGTAGAGAAAGAGGAACACCTTCATTACTGGTGGTATTGCAAGCTGATACAACCACTCTGGAAATCAGTTTGGCAGTTCCTCAGGAAACTGGACATAGTACTACCAGAGGACTCAGCAATACCACTCCTGGGCATATACCCAGAAGATTGTTGTACATGTAATAAGGACATATGGTCCAAGATGTTCATAGCAGCCTTACTTATAATAGCCAGGAACTGGAAAGAAACCAGATGTCTCTCAACAGAGGAATGGATACAGAAAATGTGGTACATTTACACAATGGAGTACTACTCAACTATTAAAAACAATGAACTTATGAAATTCTTAGGGAAATGGATGGATTTGAAGAATATCATCCTGAGTGAGGTAACCCAATCACAAAAGAGCACACATTGTATTCACTCTCTGATAAGAGGATATTAGACCAGAAGATCAGAATACCCAAAATACAACCCATAAACTACAAGAAATTCAAGAAAAAGGAAGACCAAAGTGTGGATACTTTTGTCCTTCTTAGAAGCCAGAACAAAATACCCATGGAAGAAGTTGCAGAGACAAACTATGGAGCTGAGACTGAAGGAAGGACAATTCAGAGACTGCTCCACCTGGAAATTCTTCCCATATTCAATCACCAAACCCAGATACTATTGTAGATGCCAGCAAGTGCTGGCTGACAGGAGCCTGATATAACTGTCTCCTGAAAGGCTCTGCCAGTACCTGACTAATACAGAAGTTGAGGCTCACAGCCATCCATTGGACTGAGCACAGGGTCCCCAGTGAAGAAGCTAGAGAAAGGACCCAAGGAGCTGAAGGGTTTGCAGCCCCTTAGGACTGAACTAACGAGTACCCTCAGAGCTCCCAAGGATTAAACCACCAGCCAAAGAGTACACACGGTGGGACTCATGGCTCTAGATGCACATGTATCATAGGATGGCCTATTTGGTCATCAGCAGGAGGAGAGACTCTTGGTCCTGTGAAGGTTCTATGCACCAGTGTAGGGTAATGGCAGTGCTGGGAAGTGGGAGAGGGTGGGTTGGTGAGCAGGGGGAGGAGAGAGGGAACAGGGTTCCCCCCGAGGGGAAACTTGGAAAGGAGATAGGATTTGATATGTAAATAAAAATATTTAATAAAAAAAAACAAAAATTAAGAGCTCTGTGACTGATCTGTATCTTAGGCCCCTAATGGATTTTTACTAAGATAACTATTCTCTAAATAAATAAATTAAAACGATAAATATAACATTGTTTTTACATGTTTTCAATTCTTTAAAATATAGCTTCTCTTTGTCTTTTTTTTTTTCCTTGTTTCTTTCTTGGGTACATTTTTTTCTTCCCTCCTGCTTCCCTCTCTCTTTTTAGTTCAGGATTTCTTTTCTTAGCCTCAACTGTCCTAGATATGTCTTGTAGACAAGGCTAGCCTTGAATTCAGAGATTCCCAAAGGTAGCTTTGCTTAATAGAATAGATTCTCAAATCTACATCTGAATCCAGTCCTTTGTGGCATCATCTAACACAGCAAATGAGAAGGTCCACAGTCTATTTACAAAAATGATGGAGAGAAAACGGCAATAGGCATCTCAGAATTATTGTGGCAATGACTCAGCGAAAGAGCTTTCGAGACCACCAGCAACCTACCAAACTATGCCATCAGAACCAACATATCTGGGAGAGATTCTGCTATACTTCTTGGGTTTGGAAAAAAGTGATTGAGTTAGTAGTTAGCAAATCTTTTTGTAAATTTGATAATGGTTCAAAATTGAATGAGAAATACAGGAGTTCATTATGCTAACCTCTTTCTGGTGCTGAATTTTCCATAACGGAAAGTTTAAAAAATTAAATACTGTTATCTAAAGGGGAAAACATTTTGCAAATGGGGTAAATATTTTACTATAATACAACTATGATTACAGTATTGACAATTTTGGGCAAAGGAAATGTCAATCTTGACCTGCTAACATTGTCTTTAGGAAAACATGAATGAATATAATATGGGCAATATATTATTACATTTATACTCTGCAAAGTCATGTGGTTCCATTCCTTTAACTGAAATTGTTTGATGCATTTTTGCCTCATTAGTATCATTATAGAGTAGAAAGGAGTAGAGTTAAGAGATTGTGGGTTTAGATTTCCTTGGCAGTGTAGAGCTTACAAAAGTTATAATAGGTAACCTAGTTTAAAAAAAAAGACTCTAACTGAGAAAACATCATTACTAACTGGCTTTTACAGGCATGCTAACAAGCATTCAATGGTCAGCTCATCTAAACTTATAGAGCATTTTTTAAATAACAAAAAGTACTAGAATGTTTCTCAGTAAATTCTACAAAACTATTAAAAACTTACTACCAAAGATAGGCAAAGACAAAGAAAAGAAAAAGCAGCATTATCTAATTACATACCTATCTGCAGATCTAGTATCATCTATCTATCTATCTATCTATCTATCTATCTATCTATCTATCTATCTATCTTTCTATCTTTCTATCTTTCATCAACCATGTTTCATGAAGTTAAGCTTTATTCCTAAAATCAAATAGATAATGTAGTGTCTCACTAAACTCAGACCTACAGAAGAGAATTTCTCTTATTTTTTCTTCTCCATTGTACCCAGTTAGTGCTGCCTATGTGCATGTGCACATCATCAATTGGCACATGGGATGTGCAACCTGCCAGCCAACCTTGCCATCCTTCCCCCAATAACTGTTTCTATCCATCAAGTCATTAACCCCTACTGGCTCTCCTGCTAAGGGTGGTGCCTCAATAGGCTCTCCCCAACTCATGTTGAAATTCATAATTGGCTTGATACTCTTCTGGCAACCTCAGCTGCTATGAGTCTGTGTGTGCAGCAGTCAAGCAACCACAGTAAGAGGATGCGATTTCACAGCACTCTTCCTAATCCTCAGTCTCCTAAATGTTTTCAGGCCCCACTGGCTCAACATTGCCTGAGCCTCTGGAGTAGGAAGATGATGCAGATGTCTTCTGAATAGTTGAGCACTCAAAATCATTTACTCTTAACACTTTGAACAGTTAAAGAGTCTTTGCGGTGACTACTGCCCACTGAAATATGTGTCTCTGACTGTGGTTGAGAACAGCAGAAATTTTGCATATAAACATAAATATCTAGAAGACATTTGCTAATGGGAATATTTAGGGGGAAACAATGAGCAATTTCACCAATGACTAGAGACCTTCCTGGCCATCTATGATTTTTGACCATGCTTACTTGACCAGCTCTGAATAAATTCCTATAGAGGAAACCTTAAAGCAAATGAAGGGAGTGGATGATTACTTCAATAAACAGTTTTGTCAGTATTGCACCATTGAAAGCATCTTGCGTAGAAAGATGATACTGTATCATGCAGGCTCTAGAATTGGGTAAAAACATTTATGCCTTCTCCTCTACTCCCTGTAGTAGCCTGCATAGCATCTTCCAGCAGTAAGAAAGCTAAACAGCAGAGAGGAAGTTTCCTAATCAATTTAGTGTTGCTTTCTTTATGTCCCACAAAGTATATGGCATCTTCAGAAATAGCATCTTAACATATAATTATAGTGGGGAAACAAGAAAACTGTCAGTAGCCTGTACTGTGCTGGGTGCCTCTAGCATCTTCCTAACTGATAACTCATAGACACAGGCTTGTGTCTAGCACTAGGATTTTCATTGAATAATCTTTGTCTTCTGTGACCAGCACGATTCACCTATATGGACTACTTCTGTTTAATTTCTTTCTTTCTTTTCTTCTTTTTTTTTTTTTTAAAAAAAAACCAACACAACTCAACTCAAATAAAAAAACCCCAAAACAACATGCCCCACCCCCAAATTATAAAGCATTGCTTTGTAACATAATTTTTTCCGGGCCTGGGTTATTTTACTCAATATAATCTTTTTCAGTTCCTTCCATTTACATGTACATTTCATAATTTCATTTTTCTTTACAGCCTAGTAGTACTGCAGTGTATATATATATATATATATATATATATATATATCACATTTACATTAGACATTCATGTGTTTTAGAACATTTATCCTGTGTCCATTTCCTGTCTATTGTGAGTATGATTATGATAAACCTTGTTGAGCAAGTATCTGTAGAGCAGGCTGTCTAGTCCTTCGAGCATATGACCAGAAGTGATAATATATGCTATATTTATTTTTAGGACTCTGCATACTGATGTATAATATGGCTGCACCAGTTTGCGTTCTCACCAGCAGTGAAGGATATTCCTTTCTCTAGAACCTCACCAAAATTTGTTGAAAAAAAATTACAATCACAATTTTCCAAGTGTATTTAGGCTTACAAACTAGTGGGTTACCATGAGGCTGCAGACATCCGTCACTTTGATTAAGCCACTCCTTATCCCTGTTTCCCCTGCTCTCTGCTTCCGTCCACACGTGCTGGCAGGGTGGGTGGCAGGGGTGAGGCAGGGGTGAGGCAGGGGATGAGGCTTCTATTTGGAGATAAAAATGCCAATTCTTTAACCCATTCTCCTATGAGTACCATTTATTTCATTTTTTCTTATTATTCAAAGAATTTTCCTTAAAAATTCTTGCAGTTTTCTTCTATATGTTTTGAAAGGCTATTCAAATAACATATTTTAAATATATTAAATTTAAATATACTATATAGAATTTTTTTCATTTACTAACAGTCATGTATTTGGCCACCATCATTGTGACAATATATACTCACCCCCTATGCCAAAGAGCTGATAGACTGTCTCTGTGTCTAAGATGTGGTAGTAAATTCTGCCTCTGGCTTGGCTAGGTAGTTTTGCAGGTTAAAAAAAAAGAAAAGAAAAAAAAAAAGAAAGCCAAGACCAGAGTTCCATTCTGGAAATCCACAGTGAAAGGAACCAACTCTTGAGAGCTTGTCCCCTGACCTCCATGTATGTGCTGTCCCATCCACACACCCCTCACCTTCACCACACACAATAATAACATACTAAAGTAAATAAATAAAATCTTGATTAGTCTTTTTTATGTGCCATGCAAACATTTCCTCAACTGAGCTTGTCCCTTTCTTGTCCTTCACCTGTTTTCAATTGGACTTTGTTCTTTTCTTACTGTAAACACCCTTGATGTGTATTTGGGGGTAATTCTTTGTACTTTCTGTGTCTCTGACTATCCCAGTCAGCACTCCTCATTTCTTCTTTTTTAAAAGATGAATGTACAACTTGATATTTAAATACAATAAATACGAATACAATCAATTTTAACGTCTTCTGATCCATTTGCACCTTTTAAAATGTGTCCAGTCCGTCAGATGTGGCAGTTTCTGGGCTGTAGTGCAAAGACTGTACAGGAGAAGGGCAGGGAGCATGTTCACGAGGCTTGCTAAAGAGATGGCTGCAGGAGTTTTAGAAACTGGTATTGATAACGTCACTGGTGAAACAAACAGAAAAGTCTCTTTTAGTGTTACATTTTAGATAAAAAATGTTCAACTGCCCTTTAGGTTATTTAAGTACCTGTGGAAATTTGCTTCTGAAAAGTACTTAGCCACTTCAGCAAATATGAAATGATATAAAAATAGACCGAAGCAGCAAATGTAGAGGAAACACTGGAATTGAATGTGGACAGAAAACACAATGGAAGACTAGGAGGGGTAGGGAAAAGGGGAGAGAGAGCACATGAAAAAAATATGAAAACATTGCTTCATATCCGTAAGTCAGAGTATACATGAATTCTATCTTTAATTATTAATTTTACTGTCTTTTTTATTAAAAAAATATGTGTTAGGTACACATTGCTTTTAAGGACAGCAAAAAGAAAAAAAAGCTGAGAGAATAAAACCACAAAACAATGAATTAAATAAGCTTGAGGAACACATCTGACAGAGATGCATGTGCAATTGATTTGGTAGATAGTTAGCTGGCAAGTCAAATATGCCACTGGGGTAAGACAGAGCTTTGAAAGGAGTGGACTTGGGAAGAGAATTTTCAACACAAGCATGATAGGTAATTTCATATGTCAACTTGACTTAGCTAAGAGACTCCAAAATACTAGTAAAACATATGGGTGTGTTGTCAGGGTGTTTCTGGAAGAGATTACAGTTTGAATTGGACTAAGCAGAGCAGATGGTTCCTGTCAGTGTGGGTGGGCATCACTGTTTGTTTAGAGCTGTAATGCTACACAAAGGTGTAGGGAGTTGAGATTGAACTGGAACATCCATACTCTTCGGCCATGGAACATTCAGAGCACTGCTGACCCTTGAACCTCCAGACGGCGACTGAATTTTTCCACCAGCTTCCTGGTTGCCCAACTTGCAAAGTATTACTGAACTTCTCAGTTCCCCAAATCATTCCATAGGATGAGCCAATTCTTGTAATACATTTCTTATATGTTGATCCCTGAAGGATTCTGACTAATACAAACACCCAAACAAAAAATAATAATTCACCCAATTCGTTTTAATTGTCTGAAACATTTGTTGGTCTATTAAGAGTCATGATTACAGTGAAGATCTGAAAATCAAATACAGATGTCTGACTGTGTAGCCACAAGGATCAAATATGGATAATAAACTTCATCTGTATGCTCATATTTGCTAAAAATTTCTTTTTTCTGTGTCAAATATTCATGGTTTTATAACATTGCTAATAATTAATGTGAGCAAAAGACTTTGACAAGTGACTAAAAACACAAACTGCTCAGGTGTGAATTATATTTTCATACTTGTTTGCTTTGGGACTTGCAGGCAGACATATAACATCTCTGTGCTTAAGAATCTTCATGTTTGAAGTGAAGATATTAGTATCACCTTCATAGCATTTTAGCAAGTGTGGCATCTGTTACCATGATGGGGAACATGGTCCTAGAGCTTGGGACATTTTCACTGCCTGTTTCTATATAGAAAACACATAGGAAGTCGCATCCTCAAGTTGCTTTGCATCCAGAAAAGCTTAAAGCCTTTGCATAGTTTCAAATGTTTCCTAGGAATGTGGGCCTTAAAAGAAAAATCCGGAATGTTGGCATAAATCATTCCCTTAAGTTCCAGCTGAAATACATTTAATTTTCTCAAATACACTGCATACACCAAAGGAAGAATGTAATGTGTATAAAACCAGTCTTCCTGAGCTGATTATTATTTATAATCAATATGAATTCATATACTTTTAACTTACTTATTTCCTTATGTGTATCTTATACTAATTAGTTTACTTAATAGTGTTTATATTAAAATCTCAAATTTAGCACTATGAAAAGAATTTAAAGATTGCTGTCAGGTAATATGTTTAGTTCTAATCTCAATCCTGTGACAAGCTCCCTTTAGTTAATGACAGTCAGCAATGCATGGTTTCCTTCTTCCTTCACGGGTAGAGTCACCCTATAGGTTTCATCAGCCATGAAGGAGAGGGGTATGCAACAGGCCATTGTTTAAAGGGTTTATTGATTTGGCTTTGAAGATTTAGAGTTAAGTGCATTTAGATGTTGAAGTTAGATGAAACCACTTAATTTCAGAACCTTGCGTGGTTTTTTAGCTCTAGAAAGTCAATGTGCTAATGACTGCTGACAAAAACATGCCAATAAAACACCACAAAATTCACATTCAGTGCATGAAATGTTGAAAGACATTGTATATTTTACTTTGGAAAGTCATTGATATTATGGCAGATATACAATCTTACAGTTCTTTCTAAAGTTAAGCAGTAGTTGAACAAATATCAGCATAACTAGATCATACTGTCTTTCCAGTTAACACATACACTTTATAAAATATATCAGTATGCAGTCTCATAGACCAAACTCAGAAGACAATGAGGAGGCCGTGATGCTGCTGGCCATTCATTAACAGAAGATAAATTTAAAAAGAAGTTCCAGTGTATGATTGGCGTTATTGGGGGTTTATCAGTTTATTCTATTATTCTCAATATTATAACATTCTTTTCATACTTGTGAAATTGGAACAGATTTTCTTTGGAAGAAATAACAGTAATTGTCATGGATCTTTGGAAACAATCATGAGTTATGCTAAAGGTAGCTTGATACTGTAAAACTCTGGACATTTGAAAAGAGTCATTCCTTATGCATTTCCTCAACAAGTCTGTCTGCTTGATCGTACATCCAAGAAATCTCCTAGTTCTAAGACTTCTTGCTACTAGGGTGAGTATGAAAGACTTTGAAATCACTACTGACTAGCAAGGAGCAGGAATAGTCATAGTGTAGTGGTCACTGTGTTGTGGAATCCAACTCCTACCTGTCCAGGACCATAATATCACACTCAGATTGTAAAAGTGTAACCAGTTAATGGCATTTGACTTAAGCTAAAGAAACAAACTACACCCATGGTTTACTTCCTTTACCGAGATAGTATATATCTAATTACCAATTGATGATAAAAGTAGAAAGACCCAGTCGGGCAGTGGTGGCACATGCCTTTAATCCCAGTACTTGGGAGGCAGAGGCAGGCAGATTTCTGAGATCGAGGCCAGCCAGAGTGAGCTCCAGGACAGCCAGGGCTATAGAAACCCTGCCTCGAAAAACAAACAAACAAACAAACAAACAAACAAAAAAAACAAAGAACAAAAAAAAAAAGTAGAAAGACCGAAAGATCCAACATATTATCCTTATCTGGAATTACCTTGAATCTCCAGGGCTTCCCAGAATATTGTGCTATAGCTCAATATGCTCCTCTGTCAAACATTCTTGCTTTCCTTTCTTCTACAGGAATTGCTCCTTAGAACATTTTCTGCCCCAAATATCCTGCACATAAGTAGACTCCCAGAGTCGGGCTCACCTGAAACTTGTTCTTTGATAGGTAGAATTGAGAACAGTTCCAGAAAATAGATTATAAAATGAGAGTCTAAAGTTAGATCTCCCCTTGGGCACCTGGTACTGAAGACTGTAACTTTTATTTATGGGGAGAGTGTTAATAGGTGTTGATATGACATGTTGTAGCATATTATTAAAAACTTAGAATGGAGTGGGATGGGATATTAATTAAAGAAAATGATCTGTATGAGAGTATCTTAGTCATTTAAAACATTCTGGGGCAATTGTAATTTCAAGGGATAAAGCTTAGGTATATTTATTTGATATTATATCACATTACTGTTGAGGAATATACTTTGATAAGTGTTACCAAGGCAGTTGTGAAAGACATTAAAATGCAGAAATTAAAGAAATTAAATGTGAGTTCTGAAAGTTAAATGGCCTCTGTGGCAAGAAAAGAATTTTGTCTGGGTAGTAGAATTCTGAAGAATGCTAACTTTTCAGCTGTAGTAAATGCAACAGGGCAAGATCAAAAGCAACATATTTGGAGGTTATGGGACCCTGGGATTAATCATAAATCATGAATCCTGAGGTCTCATGGTGAGCTTGCAAAGTCAGTACACAGGTCCATCTGAAAGATACTTCCATTTTTAAGACAAAATCTATAGCCAATGTGTAATATAAACTTTCCAGGGAAGTAGTGGTTTTGCTAAAGAAGAAAAAAGAATACATAGAGAAACATCAACAAAACCAACTCAACATGTACTAGGAGAAGCCAAGAAAGTTGTTATGAGATTTATTCCTGAGGCACTGAATCAGTGTAATAGAAAATAATTTGGAAAAATAAGAGTTTATTTGCTGTTCTCCTGGGATACAGGGTCAAACTCCTTGGCAAGACTCTAGTAGAAAGTGTTAATATACAGCTCCTTGGAAGCTTGGACAAACAAAAATTTTGCTCTAAATGAAGCAAAATAGTAGAGCTTGTTTGTGACAAACAGCTAGGTGGTGACCAAAAGGCAAAGAAAAATGAACATACCAGAAGCTAGACATATAATTTACGTGGGCACAGACTCTACCAGATGATATTATTTCAGAGAGCTAAGTCTCTGTTGGCCAATGCATCAAGGACAGCACTGTGAGGGAAATGATAGTGTGCTAAGAACATTAAGGGTTTTTCCTAACCATGATAGGAGGGGATGCTTTTACAGAAGTGGAAATGAAAGTAATTGAGGTTATATCATAAGTAACCATAGTTAGCATACTTATGCTATAGGTAAGTCAAATATTGACAAAGAGCTGACTTTCGGAGGGCTATGAAATGATTAACAGGATATTGTATTCCTAGGTGGAAAGATAAACGGGCAGCCAAGAGGGATATTGATTTATATCACACAAAAAAAGACACAAAAATTTGTAAATAGGAGGCTAAGGCAATTTGTTTCAATACAATGACAATCTCCTATCTAATTTCTAGACCTTAGCCACACTTTAGACTCATAACCCAATGACTGAAGTGGGTAAGCCTACAGGAAAGACAGGGCTGTATGTCTATGGTTACTGTATAGAGCAGTAAAATCCTGCCCCTGTTCTCCCAAAGGGACATATTGACATTTATTAATGAAATTATATGCTAGTTAAGGAAGAATATCCACATAGTTTGGTGACTCTTGGACACAGCATTTAAGATGACGACTATACACAAGACCTGAAATTCTGTTATAGACTGACAAATTAGAATACGTATAGTGAAAATGGAGCTCTTAGCTAGGTATGACTATTAAATTTTCATCTCTATCTCTGACATGTAAGTCATACAACTTAAACATTGTAAGTCAAGATGGGTTGAGCCTGAAGTGAGTGAAATTGCCCACACTCCTACAGTAAAACTCACTTAAAAAAAATCACAGAACAAAACTAAAAACAAACAACAACAAACACCAGGAACATGGCACTCAAGCAGTAAAACCAAAGATGAAGGCCTAAAGGAGATACAGTTGCATGCTTGTACTATTTGACTTAGTCTGGTAATAGGAAAGCATTTGGATCATATAGGATGCAAGTATAGCCCTATAAAGTCAACAAAATAGTCCAAATTGCAGCTCCTGGTCAAGATATGTTATCATTGCTGGAACAGACTAATAAAGACTTAGGTGTATGTGCTATGAACCCACCGATCTGGCAAGTGACTTATTTTCCATCTCAGTGAAAATGGAGAATTAAAGCCAGTTAACATTCACACGAAACATGATATCTGCAGTATTGACCCAGACAACTTTAAATTTCCAGCCTTCTGTCATAATACTGTTCCAGTAACAATCTGAATATTCTGTACTGTGCCACGTTGTTCCACTGTCTTGAAGTCTCATATCAGTTGGAACAACGGAGCAAAAATTACCGAGTATGCTGGAGACCCTGGTGCATACTCTTCAGTAATCATGTTATCTTCAAACTGAGCTCTGTTGTCATTGTAGTAACTGTCCACATTTTGTTTGTGTGATGCATCTTCACAGGAAGGTGTTATGCCTTAAAAATCTATACTCTGTGGGCTTGAGCATCTAGCTTTCAGAGGAATGATGTTGCCATTAAGTAGTATGGCAAAAATTCCATTAAACTCTATGAAACGTTTGGTCATCCAATTACGTTCGATTCTCTGTATGAAAGGCCAACTGGACTAAAAACATTCTAGAAAGAACAAATAAAAAGCCCAAGAAGCCTGAACATTACACAGAGTGGGTAAAGGAATGGGGTGTGACAAGAATGTAGTGAGAGAGGAAGACAACACGAAATGACATTGGAGATGGAGGAATGAGAAGAAGTCAGACTCACCCCTGTGTCCTATGTCTCACTCATCCTGCTTGCTTACCTCATGTTTTAAATGCATACCATCTGGGAATGCCTTCACCTGGATGAGCACTGGAGGCTTTTTCAGAGAAAACCATACTTGAACAGACTTTGTACACAGCTCCATCTCTGCTCAATTTTGAGGGTCTAGTAGTTACATCCTGAAAGTGACAATGTAGCTTGGAGTTCCTAACTAAGAGTCTTGGTCATCCCACCAGGAATGACACCTAGCTGAGCAGCAGATGTGTTCACCAAAGTTAAGAGGAGTCCAGAAGAACAACAGAAGGGAAAGATGGTGAGTTACAATACAGAGGTAACAATACAACAGGACCTGAAGTCTGTTCAAGTATGGTTTCCTCTGAAAAAGCCTCCAGTGCTCATCCAGGTAGTCATTAAGTAGTTAAAAATCAATTTTCACTTACTTTTCATGAAGCACTTTATGATATAATCTGGTTTTATTGGCAGCTTATCATATGCCAGTTCTATATATGCACCATATATAGACATAGATCTGTGTTCTCCCTCATTTGATACTTAGAGGAACTGTGCCACTGCTCCCCTTTTACTGGAGAGGGAGTTGGAGTTCACAGCAGTCTATACTTCATTAGGCTTCATATGTTTGTTAGTAGGCTCAGGACTAGAACTATGTGCTGAACCCAAATCAATGCTTTCTAACATCTCTGCTGTAACATCTGTTGCTTAACACTAATTCTTGAATACTGCTCTCTGGTCCTCTTCATATTTTTTTCTTCTTTTCTTCCCTTGTCATTAAACAGGAAGAAGTCATTACTTTAGCCAGATGGCAGCCAGATCACACCTCTTGAGAACAAACTAACTGCCTTTACTCTAAATGGCATATAAATCTTAATGTTTAAATCACCCTTTCAACATAGTGCCAGGAAAAAATACAGGGGAAATGATTGAATATATCACAAACAGTCATAAATCCCTTAGTGTGGAAAGGTTTGAAGCTTTCAAGACTGGAAAGGATATTTCAGGCTGTAACACATCTTGCTTCAGAGTACAAGCCGAAAGACAATACCTTCTTAGAGAAGGGGGTTTGAAGACTCACAGATGACTGGTTTTTTTTTTTTTTTTTTTAGAACTCATGACATTGAATTTGGGAGTCTTGTCAAAGCAACATCATCCCAGGACATGAGCTTTTTATCCTCTCAAGTGTCATCACGAAGGTATATCTGATCTATAAATGTATTCATTGGATGACTAATCACCTTCTCCAAAAGGATATGTTTGTCCTCAGAACTGTATCTTCTTTGCTTAATAAGACTCTTATTTGGCATGAACAACTGTCCTACTGGAGAACATCTTTTTCTAACCTTGATTGAAGTTAAAGGAGTCAACCAGAAAAGTAGTAATAGGGTTATGACTTGAATCAGAACGTAAACACAAGATAGTGTACTTTGTTTTTCTGTTGTTACTGTTGCAGCAGCAACTAGATGAGACCTCAAAATTAACTGATAACACTAATGGTCATAAATAAAAATAGAGGGCAACTAATCAAAGAGACTTCCAGCTAGTGTCTAAGAAGCAGAGAACTGTAAATGAAAGAACATTTGTTAAACCAATAACATAAGAACAAGTAGTACAATTGATATTTGCCAAAATACTGAGACTATATATACATATACATATGTATATATAGTATTTAAATGTAGATGCCATATAATGAGGGAGAGAATGTCAAATTAGACATTTTATGTCACAAATAAAACCTTCAGTGCCAGGAATAGGTTACAACGTATTGAGTCATAGGTCAAAGGGGTTCCATAGGCTCCCTTCCAACATTACAAACTATTTCCACGACTGTTAGTTAACTTTCCCCAACATAATGGTAAGGCCCTACTACTGAAGATACTGTTTATGTCATAGAGCATGGAGAAATCAAGCTGGTGCCTAACTAGAAACTTTAGCCCTACTATGTAGCGTTCACGATGCTGGGAGGTACTCTTCATGCTACCAGAGGAAAAAGGTAACCAACAATATCACCCAGCTAAAACCCCTGAAGCCTGTAACAGTGATCTGACTGCAAGATATATTCGTATAACAGGGGCACAGATATTAAGGGAGCAAACTGACCACTTTTTGCTTGGATTTAGGGCCCACTCCTTGTACTAGAATCCATACCTGACACTGCTAAAGTGGACAAGAATCTGGGACTAAATAGGTTATGGGCCTATCAAGGAGAAACCTAATACTACTATTCTACTAAAGGAACCATAGCAATAAAATGAATTCTATTGAATACCCATTCTATACCCATAGATGAGTGCCTCACAGAACCTTCAACAGAAAAGCATTTGTTTTTTGCAGAAGAGGCTAATTAACACAGAGATACACCAACTGGCAAATGGATAGATAGTGAGAGACTTTGGAGCATTTCCACATATATGCGAAGTCTTTGTGGATGTCTTCCCCTCCAGGTTCATGGATCCATGCAGAAGAAGAGGCAGAAAGATTCTAAGAGCCAGAAGTGGTGAACTACTCCAAAGAAAGATGACTTGAAGCCAGGCATTGGTGGCGCACACTTTTAATCTCAGCACTTGGGAGGCAGAGGCAGGCGGATTTCTGAGTTCAAGGCCAGCCTGGTCTACAGAGTGAGTTCCAGGACAGCCAGGGCTACACAGAGAAACACTGTCTTGAAAGACGAAAATAAATAAATAAATAAAGAAAGAAAGAAAGAAAGAAAGAAAGAAAAAGAAAGAGACAGAGAAAGAAAGAAAGAAAGAAAGAAAGAAAGAAAAAGAAAGAAAGAAAGAAAGAAAGAAAGAAAGAAAGAAAGAAAGAAAGAAAGAAATGACTTGATACATAGATTTTCAATGTCTTTCCCCCATTGCATCAGTTTGGTTTTTCCAAGATACTTTTGCCATTTTGGTACTGTCTGACAATGCACTTTGATCAATTAACTTTTTATATTGTACTTAATGAGTATATATTATTTGTGTTCAAGCTAACTCATTACCAGTATTTCTGGGAGCCATATGGCAACATTCTGGTCCTTCGGAGGCACAGAGGCTTGTTGCCAAGGAGCCAAGGAGCCAAGTGCCAAGGAGCACTACTGTTTATCTAAGTTGAGTAGTCATAAAAGTGCACCAGTACTTACCAGGAAGCTTAAAGTAAGTTTGGAAGTTTATTGTGAGTAAAAAAGCCTTAATAACACCTAGCTCTTTGAAAAGTCATTTCCTCTTTAGCTTTGCTGATTTAATTACATTTGTGTGACTTAGTGGGTTTTCTCTCTCATTTGTACATTTCACTCATCACTGTTATCTGTGGACTCTGCAATTGCACCACTGGGTTGTTCCCTTGTTTAACTTTCAGTTCTTTTTCATAACTGAAGGATGAAAAAGACACAAGGCTCACCATCATGCTTCCCCTCTTCCACAGCTGGGCAGCTTTCTTTAATGGAGCGATTTTTCCAGCTTAGCTAAAAATGAATCAAGTGATGGGGTTTCTACCACTTCCCCTCCATGACTTTCCACAGACTGACAGATCTCATTATGTGGTCATTTCCCCGCTAATGTGCTTTCTACATTTTCCTTTGCTCCATTTAATCCTGTGTCTATTAGTTCTGCTCTTTTGGTTAGCGCTCTCTTTTCTTACTCCACATTTGCAGGTGGCTATTCTCCTTAGTTACTGCTTGGCTCAATCATTCAATTAGTTCATTTATTGTTTCCTGTTATCCATGACTTTGTTTTTTAAATATCTTTTTGTGTTTGCATTAAGAAGCTTCATTTTTCATAGTCTCCTGACTGCTTCAAAATAAAAGGTCCAGATGACATCATCAGATTTATCTCTTAGAAACTTCTAGTTGATATCTAATCACACTGAAGAGCAGGAACAATGCGAGGCCTCATTCCCTTGTTGCTTCAGTTGTAACTTTAAGCAGCAGGGTTCCCTCTGGTTGCCTCTTCCACAAAATCTCATCCACAGCACTTAGCACTGTTAGGGGGAGGACTGAAAATACCATAAGGGGAAAAAGGCACTCTGCCACACATCATGTAGAAACATCCTCAAAAATAAAGATACAATTTCTGAATATACAAAAATTTAATTAAAATATGATTTTTCCCTTTTAATTTTTTGTAAACTTATTTTTTTTCTCACTTTACCAAGCTCCAAGTTCATTCTGTATAACCAGTGTTGGAAATCCTATTTAAATGTGGTGTTCTAAAAAACAGATCATTCTTTAAAAATGCCATATATTAGCAATATAAATAATGATGATGTGAGAAAAATGTAGCGAAAATGATTCCTGAGTTCCTAGACACCACAAATACCCTCTTGATCTCCTGGGTGGTCATTGTGTTACTCAGGTTCCAGTTCTCATATCGAACCCATTTTTTTTCCTTTTG
This sequence comes from Montemys delectorum, assembly GCA_019843815.1. NCBI lineage: Eukaryota > Metazoa > Chordata > Mammalia > Rodentia > Muridae > Montemys > Montemys delectorum. Next base: position 6,746 of record JADRCD010231916.1, on the reverse strand, counting down.
TGGATGACTATTACCACAAAATTTAATTTATGTTTCTTCTTTTATTCCAGTTGCCACTCACGCCTGATACTTTGCAGGGTTAAATGAAGCTACGAGGGCTGTTGTCATTCTTGTTGTCGTTGTTGTTTTTAAAATAACATTTTCTTTGCTCAATACAATCGGGAATTATAAAACTGCAAAGAAATGCTTGTTAAACTGGAATGTATTTAGTGTGGACTTTCTGGAATTATAGAAAGCAAATAACAAAATAAGAATGCACAGGATTTAGTCAGATGGACCTTGGGTAGGTTTTTACCTCTGCTTTACATGCTCCCAAAAGCAATCACTTTAGTCTCTGTGAACTAGTTCAATTATATTATTTTTCATATATTCTAATTTAGAAGTATGACCACTCATTTTCTTTTTTTTAAACTGGTGATTTCTTTCTTATCTGTAATAATTTACTAGCTGATCTAGCATGTACAAGATCTCCCCAGCAAGGAAAAGGAATTAATCAGAACAGATACTGCCACAGAGTGTGTCAAATTACATATGAGGAGGACATGATTCTTAGCCTTAGGGTTACCCATTTTTCTCTCTTTTTCTGTGATGCATTGGAAGGAATGAGTATGCAGATGTGTATGATAGGAAGGCCAGAGGAGGCCATGTGTGTCTTTTTCTATTGCTCTCAACTACATTGCCTTCAAACAGAATCTTCCGCTGAGCTGGAAGCTGCTCCTTCATCTCTGGTTGTTGAGCAGGTGCATCTCTGGATCCACCTGTCTCCCTTCCCGTTCCCCAGGGCTGGGGGAGGGGAAGGGGGAGGGGAACATAACCTAGATGTGTACATGGTTGCTGGGATTCAACTTTGGGTCCTCCTGCTTTCAGAACAATCCTCTTCCCCATTTCCTTAGTCCCAGGTTACCATTGTTAGTTATTCTGGCCTTCCTGGTCTTGGGTCTCTTTCAGAGTCACTACTGTGAGTGAAATTTCCTCTGGGGTAGTATGAGCTTACATGGGCACTACTAACATTGGCTTATGCCTTTAAAACTCTTTGTCTGATACCCTGACGAAGACATTGGTGTTTGTAATCTCCTATTTGATTTCTAATAAAATTCCTGGGTTTCGTGTAGCAAGACTAGGTCTGGGGTCAGAACATCCTCATTGTGGCACCCATATCCAATTTGCTGGTGATATAGCTAAAATAGTATGAGAGAACCCAATATCAAAGACTCTTGAAGATGTGTTGTTCACAGCATTTGTGTTATATTTCTTTGCTGTTTCCAAGGGGTTTCCTGGGTTATTGCCTAAAAGCTGGACATCAGGCTGCTCCTGGCTATGGCCATTAGAATCTGTATTTTATGTTTTAAGAAGCAATCCCTGGATTCTAAGAAATACCTCTAGGTGCATGGTCATCCACAGAGATTGAAGACTTCAGGTTTGCCAATGATGATCGGTCTGGTGATATGTGCTCCAAAAAGGGAATTTCTAGGGAGGGTTCGGTATAGCTTAACTCATCTCTTGCTTGGAGAAAGAGGAGAGAAAAAGAACTAAATAATCTGTGGATGGCTCATTTAGCCCAAGAGTGGGTAGGAAGTGAGTAGCAGAGAAAGGAAAGATGGTTATATCATAGAGGGAAAAAAGTCTTGTGAGTTTCTAAGTAGATAAGATTGTGAGCTTTTGTGTGGGAAGATGAGAAACTTTGGGAAAAAAAACTTACACGTGTGGGAATTACTGACACCAGAATAGGTAGACATGGGATAGATGGCTTTCTGGGAACTCTGAATTCTATCTTCTTTTATCCCGGAATTTTCCTGAGGCTCAGTAGTATGGGCTTCGTAAGTCATCTCTAAGTTCCTGGGTGGAATACTTGGTCAAGATAAGGCCACCCAGTGGGAAGTTTAATGTGGGTTAGATGACAGACCATAAATTACAGGGTGAAAGTCATAGACTTTGTAGCCAGGCAGTCTTTGTTTAAATGTCTGGCTGGAAAATGTGCTTTATGGATAAGTATGAACGTACTTTGCCTCTCTGAGCTCATTTTCTTATCTGATAAATGAAGATAATACTACCTATCTCATGTGGTTTTAGGATAAATTTTCAAGTCAAAACCATACTTTACAAAGTTATCCTATTACAGTCCTTGACTACAACCTCCTCCCATTGCACAGACCAGCTTAAGGAAAGAGGATTTGTTTCGGTCACTGAATACTCTGTAATCTTTCCTTTGGCTTGTTAGCATCCCAAAGGCCGTTCCTCTAGCTTGTAAATCACACCTTTCCCTTTCTTCTGTCTCATTGTTATAACTCATATTCACCCATCATCCTGTCTCAGCGTGAACATCCCTTTCTCTGTTTGCGATCTGTTAGTCTGTGACTTTTCCTGTTCTCAGTTTCTTTATTACAGTAAAGAAATGGGGTCACTGCCTCAATTGTAACATTTGAAACATTGTATTATGGGTGTCTGTTTGTTAATGTATTTGAGTCCTGCCCTTCTCTTTGATTAAGGACTAACTCCGATCTTTTTTTTTTTTTTTAAAGATTTATTTATTTATTATATGTAAATACACTGTAGCTGTCTTCAGACACTCGGGAAGAGGGCGTCAGGTCTCCTTACAGATGGTTGTGAGCCACCATGTGGTTGCTGGGATTTGAACTCAGGACCTTCGGAAGAGCAATCGATGCTCTTACCCACTGAGCCAGAGTATTTGTTAGATATTAAATATTCGATAAATGTTGGTTAAATGTGTGAATGAGTGAGCAAATCATGCAGTATGTGAAGTGGAGTTAGGTATCCTGTGAGTTGTGTCATAGTGTTCTCTGTAGTTTATAGTTTACATGGTTTTTTTACCCCCAAAAAAACCACTAGAAGGAACATGCTGGACTTTCCGTAATCTAACGCAGCTTATCGATTTTACTTACAAAGTGAAGGAAAAAAATTGCAATGTTTTTTTCACTTAACATACATATGACGTAGTGAACTACACTTTTGTTAAAATTTCCTCCATGTGCTATAGCAACAGTAATTAACATATTTTTACTCACACTGATGCTTTATAATTGAGGTAAAATAAGACCTAGAAGCTATTTCTAAATACCACAAACTCGATAACATGAGGAGAAAGGCACACTGCTTATCATGTTTGCAATCTCCAGAGGCAATTGTATTTGTTTTTACTATATAATTTTTGTGCCTGCACAGCCCACACATATAAAAGTAAATATATGTAAATGTCTTTACATATATATATATATATATATATATATATGCTTTTATATATGCTTTCTCTATTATAGCAGTACACAAAATAAACATTAAAAAAGTTGCTGTTTCCCACAAGCCAGAGTTAAGGTACCTAAATCACATTTATCAGACTACTGGCTAAGTTGCCAAGAGTCAAAACACTTTCCAACTACTTGCTCAAGGGGAAAGTTCAAAAGCCCACCAGACCCTCTTGAGATGCTGAAAAACTAATAGATGAGGACAATTCCTGTCATGATGACTTTTGGTCCGGCTCATTAATCTCGATGCTGAATTAGTCAAGATATTAAACAGCTCCTCAGAAATCTAGTGTAAAGAACACTATTCTCCCAGGGCCATTTGTCTTGAAATAATGTTTCAGCCAAAAAAGATGTGTCTAAACAGAGTCAAACTGAGAGAATTTTGCTTAAGAAGAAAGAACAGGACCCAGTTTTATCTTGAGCTACAGAACGCTTCACCCAAATACCATTTTTGTAGAAGAAAGGGGGATGGGCTAAAAAAAGTTCTTAGTTGGGAGATGAGAAACTCAACCTCTGATCTCATGTAACTAGGTCCCAGTGCCCAGCTAAACACGAATACTTTCAGCAGTGCCATGTAACTTTTACACTTGTAACTAATTTCTTAAGTTATTGTTTGCTTTATACCTTCCTCATTTTGCTGTACAGCCATGCTTGCCGCTGTGCCTCAGTGGCTTCCCAAGCTTATATATGATGTCTTTTCATTTCATCATTTCACTCCTGGTCATATACCCAGAGATATTTCCACCCTTATGTTTATTGCTGTTTTATTTGATGTGGCCAAGAACTGGAGTCAACCTATATGTTTATCAACAGATAAAGGGGTAAAATTCATTTCAAATCTCGGGCTATTCTTTATATATTGAGGAGATACTTTACTGCCTCATATTTTGATATCTCTTGTGTAGGTAGGTTTTACTGGAATAGAATATGTCTGAGGAGATTAACATGAGAGTTTGGTTCATTGTCAGTATTCATATAACACACATGTTCTTTCTGTGTTTCGTCCCAGCCCTTCTCCCCCTGTCTTTCACCTTGACTAGATATCTTGTTTTAAATGAGAAACTGGTCTAATTTTGCAAGATATTAATTATTAGCCTCATGACACATCTATATTCTGTACACTGCATTTTGAGTACATTTTTTTTAAACAAACGATGTGTAACTACCCAAATGAGTTTGAAATTTGGTGTTACCATTATTGTCAGACATTTGGTGTTAATATTTTTGGCAGACAAAGAACTGAGCATCAGAAAGTTTGACTGATTCATGTAAGTAATCACAAGTATTGATCATACCGACTACTGACATTGCTCTTGATTTCCCACCATGTAGGTAGGTGGTAAAAATTCTATTTTTGAAGACACCACACAATTAAGTTATGAGGGACAGAGAAATAAAGTTGGAGCTGAGTTAGAAACTCCTTCCCTATTTTTCGTTTTCGCAGTGCCTCAAGGTGCTATGCGGGTCTCTGGGGGAGAAAACTCATCAATGGTTTCGCCCTGCTATAGACTATGCTCTCTACGATACATACCTTCCAAGGCAAGCTAGGCAGACTGGCACCATAGTGGCATGGCTGTGTTGGGGGGGCAGGGGGACACTGATCTGTGATCGAGTTAAATTCACTCAATGGAAAGGAATACATGTTGGTTACTATAACCCTTGTTAAAAGATGACGGCCGGGGTGATTATGAGCCTAAGAAGGGAACATAGTATCGTTCCTCTAAGTGGCCATGTTGTCTACGTTCCTTCTAAATATGAATGTTAAGATTCACCGATTAGTGCCCGCAGTCTGGGTCAGAAAAGGTCCTGTCTTGCAGAGGGGCAACAGTTACTCCAGAGACTCATAACTTGTTAAAGTTCTGAATGAGATGTGGAAACGTGTAAGGACCCAAGGAGTAAGTTCCATCGTTCTTAACATGACTTTCTTTAAAGTTGAGAAGAAGGAACACTTTTAGGATAATACCTAAGAGTTTAGGGCATTGGCCTATATCAGGAGGGAAGCGATGTTCCTTGGACCTAAGTGAAAGTAGTTTTGAGAATCTAAGGAGTAATATGAAATAAAAATAAGCTTGTAGCCTTTTTCCAGTAAGTAAATCTAAAATTTATTCTTAACTGAAGTACAAGTTAAATGGAAGATTGTAGTGACAAATCATGATATGGTTTAAAATCCATTCTTGTTCTACTAGCCCTTTCCATGACTCCAATATCCTGAACTTTAAATGTTCACATTTCAAATCTAATTGTAAAGTGGGTATTATTTTTCTCCTACCCTCCAATTTTTTTTTTTGTTTTTCGAGACAGGGTTTCTCTGTATAGCTCTGGCTGTCCTGTAGACCAGGCTGGCCTCAAACTCAGAAATCCACCTGCTTCTGCCTCCCAAGTGCTGGGATTAAAGGCGTGTGCCACCACTGCCCAGCCTCCTCCAATCTTTAAAATGACTCTTAGAATGCTGAATACACTCTAAGTTTGTGTTTTTCACTTCCATCCCATTCATCATCAAGATTGATATCAAGATCAATTTCCTTTTGAGGTCTTCTGCAAAATACCCTAGTCACAATGATTGTAATCATTCCAGAAATCACATCATCCTTACAGTGGGAACTATGTAGACAATTATTACCTATGATATCAATATGGACAGGTTCCACTTCGTCAGTGAGATAAAAGGGTTCATATGTATTCATAAGTATTACTATGTTTTATTCCTTGCGGTTCTCATAGTGCAAGATATAGAGTCAAACTGTTTATACACTCCATATCTATAAGGTAAAATGCTGGACTGTGATATTAACAAAATTAAATGACAGAACATAAAAGGCAATTCTAAGATGTAAGTGTAAAATTTTCACATTAAGTTTAAAAAACAAACCCTTTAAATGAATGTTATATCCTTTCAGAGTATTTGTGTTTAACTTTTTATAATCAGATTATAAGAAAAAGCTGCTCTCCCCCTACTTAACATTTAGACAAAGCACCATTCTGTCTATGAGCATTATATACTTGCCATTGAATTATCCAAAACTTTGTATTTCAGAGTTTTTTCCTACTTTTGAAAAATCATCTCTTTGTCCTCCCATGTTCGAAATACATGGCTTTCATAAATTCTCTCTTTACTGGAAATTAGAACTCTAATTTCATACGAAAAATCTGACATTTGAAAAGAATTTCTGTGATACTGAGATAATTTTTTTCTTTTTCTTTTCTTTTTATGACAGCCACACTTCTTCCTCCACTTTTCCCCAAGTACTACAACCAATTATGACCTAAATATCCAAATGAATTCCAAGGGGAAAACGCAGCTTCATTTTGACAGATATCACCATTGGGAACATCTCACAAATATGCTACTTAAATCTTTAATATTCTCCTTTTGAGAACATTTTGCTATTGGAATTGTTTTAAAAATATGCTTTCAATTGCTCTTCAGTTATTTCAAAAATGTTTTAAAACTTAAACTACCATTATTAATTTTCACCAGTTCTTTAC
>JADRCD010231915.1:0-22543 GCA_019843815.1 Montemys delectorum | reverse complement strand
TCCAGAAGTTCCAAAGCCTCAGATCTGGGGAAGCCAACAGTGGGATTCTCAGTCCAGATTATGGAGCAGAGACCTGGTGAAAGTCATGGAGTCAAGAATAGAGAGCCTGGGCTTCTGGTTCCAGAGCAAGAAGAGAAGGATATTCCTGGACAGATAGACAGACAGACACATACACACATACACTACACACACACACACACACACACACACACACACACACACACACACAGGGGTGGGGAAGAGAGGGAGAGAGAGAGGGAAAGAGAGACAGAGAGAGAGAGAGAGAGAGAGAGAGAGAGACAGAGAGAGACAGAGAGAGAGAGAGAGACAGAGAGAGACAGAGAGAGCGCGCCAGCCTTTGGAAAGGAACACCTTACAGACACAGAAGCAAGGAGTAATGCTTGATCTCTAAATATTTCTATTTATTTTTCCTTTAACAGTGATTTATTTTCATGTATATGAGCGTTTTGTCTGCATGTCTGCAGCATGCAGTGCCAATAGAGGCCAGCAGAGGGCGTCAGTTACTCACGGCTGTGAGCAGCCATGTATGTGCTGTTGTCTCAAAGCCCAGGTCCTCTGGAAGAGCCACAAGTGCTTGTAACCACTGAGATATCTCTTGTTTGTCTAGTTCTTCTTTAAGTCAATCCTGTTGGCACTGGAAATTAACCATCCCAAGTGGCCTGGGCTTCAAAAAAGCTGATTTTAAAGTTTCAATCATGTGTGTCTGCTTGGGGGATGTGTGCACGTAAGTGCAGACACTCTCAGAAGCTACATCCCTAATCCTAATTGGGATCACCTGAGCTACAGTTATAGCTGGTTGTGAGCCTCCAGATGTGGATGCTGAGAACTGAACTCTGGTCCTCTGCAAGAACAGAGCTTCCTCTCTGGCCCCTCGACCTGTTTGTCTTTATCTTAAGCTTTCCACTGAGTGCAATGTATAGTTCAGTTTGAGAATCACAACATTAATTCATTTCGTATTTCTCAATGCAGAAAGCAAGCACCATCTTCAATGTATATCCGTTGTGTATGGATGGGTACAGGGACTGATGTCAAGCAACTTGCCCCAGGGCCAGTCACACAGACTGTAATGAACCTTACCAGAGCACAGGCAGTCAGGCTTTGAGGCTGATCCATCTGCTCCTACACTCTGCATGCGATGCCAGATGTCTGGGATTAATGCTATTTATTGTACCATTTGACTGAAATATGAACCCATAAGAGAGCATTATCTATTCAGAAGTGCTTTATAGCAGATAAGGAACTATTTAAAGATGATAAATGTTATTTCTAGTTTTATTACATCCCATTTGCATTTATTCTACTGAAGGAAGAAATTTGAGATTTCATCAATTTTATATGTTCATTTAAAAGAAGACTCAGACCTTCAATTCTGTTATCTTCCTCTCCTCCTCCTCCTCTTCCTCCTCCTCCTTCTCCTTCTTCTCCTTATTCATGTAGCACAGGCTAGATTCAAACTTGCTATGTAGGCAAGGATGACCTTGAACTTGTGAACCTTTCTTGTCTCCACTTCTGGAGTTTTGGGATAATAGATGTGCACTACCATGACTAGTTTATATGGGGCTGGAGATCAAATCAAGGACCTTCTGCTAGACAAGCATGAGTCCCATCTCTAGTCCTATTTCTGTTATTTTTCCAGGCGATTATTACCATCATCAACACTAATTATAGTAATTTGAAATAAAACTGCCCCTATAAGAAAGTTAAGGGAAGGAATTGGGTAAAAATAACATCCTGTGATTTGAACCAATAAAGTACATCTAGTGTCTAAGTGTGTCATCAAGGTGTAGTTTTTCTGTACTACAGCAGGGTGTCTTTGCTGGCTTGGGTAATATTTGTTAATTATAACATATATATTAAGCCTCCTCTATGCCTGCCCTGGGAATACCAGATTGTCCAAGACTTTCAGGCTTACTAGAAATTACTTGTGGGGAGCCTGGGGCATAATACTGTAGTTATCCTCCTAGCGATTTCATGACTCAGAGAAGTAGAAGATGAGAAAGGACAGGAACCATCTCAGAAGGGTCTTCAAAATAGCAGGTGCTTGAGATGGACCCTTCCATAACCTGATAAGGGTTAGCCAGGCCAAGAAAGCAGAAGCGAAAAATGCCAAGGTGAGAAAGTAATCCAGCAAGTCACAAAACAAGGAGAAGAAAGGAATGATGGGAGAGCAACCTGCTATGAGGATCAGGTGGATGGACAACTGGTCAACCGCTAAAGGGATTCTGTAAGGTGATTTGGAATTGAGTGTGTTGATGCAGCCTGGCAAAAAGGTCTCCTAATCTTTGGTCCTATGCAGCGAGCTCACCTGGACATGAAAATCATCATCCCTATTCATGTTATGCTACAGTCTCACTGAGACATCCTCCCTATCTTTGCAAGAATCTCTGTTCTGAATAGAAGCCACATTTGTTATCATTAAATGCTTAAAACCAGAAAACAGTACAGAAGTAGAAAGAACAATAATACAGCATGTGAGCTTAGTGTTTGATCTGAGTTTTGAATTTGCTCAGTGCTCAGAGGCTGAGCATTCTCTATTTGCTTGTTTGTTTGTTTGTTTTTGTTTTTGTTTTTTTGTTTTTTTTGTGATCAGATGTGATGAAGGAACCTGAACAGGGTCTAACCTTTTATGTATGGGCAGGTCGCCCAGTGAGTCAGGACAATTCCTACTGTGTCCACCATTTTGGGTCACCAGAGATTCTCTTAGAAAGACAATCTCCCATGGGACTGGAGAGGAAAAGAACAAAAAAAAAGTTGCAAAAATTCTCAGCATAACTTCTGGTGGCAGAGGATGTGGGCCGTAGCTGCACACTCAGGATGGCACGTGATGGGGCTGGAGAGATGGCTCAGTGGTGATGAGCACTTCCTGAGCATGCAAGAGGACCCAGTTCCCAGGAGCCACATGATGGCTCACAATTGCCTCCAACTCCAGTTTCAAGGGATCCAGTGCTTTCCTGGCCTCCTGGGGCATTGTATGCACAACAAGAGCAGGTACTCACATATACACATACACTGAAAATAAATGTTAGCATTTTTCTTTTAAATGATATCTGGGAGGTGAGTGAGAGAATCAAAGGTTCAGGGCATTCTTGGCTACAAAGTGAGTTCAAGGACAGCTTGGGATCCAAGAGTTTCTATCTTTTTTAAGGGCGGGGGGACTTTTTTTGAAACACAATTTCACTGTGCAGCCCTGGCTGTCCTGGAACTCACTTTGTAGACCAGGCCGGCCTCCAACTCACATCTGCCTCTGCCTCCCAAGTGCTGGGATTAAAGGTATGTGTCACTATTCCTGGTTATGAGACTCTATCTTAATTTTTTTTTTTAATGGGCTTTTGTTTCAATTGCTATTTTTTCCTTTTTGTGTCAGTTATAGGGAAAAAAAAATCCAAACAAAAGCTATAGTCTGTCCCTTTAAAGAGCACATTTGGGTACCCAGTACTAAGTGGTTCTTAGCCTACGGCTTCACAGGACTCAATAAATAATTGATATAAATTAATGGCCAATGAAAGAAGCATCCGTGCTAATCTATAATTACTGGAAGCAACCTCATATATTTTTCATGAAAGTGTCATTTCATTGCAATTTTTTTCTCTAAAGTTCAGTGTATTTAGAATTTAAATGGCTTTCAATAATTGCTTTCAACTGCTCTCGGTAGTGAGGAGGCTCCCCTGTCAGCATGGGAGGCTGAGAAGCGCAGGACTCGATTGTCCTTCCTTGCTTCTTCTGATTCTGTCTGACTTTCTGGCCTGCATGATGCCATCAAAGAGAGTGATAGTGAAGGCCAGGATGCCCCACAGAGACACTCCAGCACCTTGTCACCATGAGCAGAGTCTCACAGTTCCAAACACCTGAGCAGTGTGCAAGAGCTGACAGCTACATCCCACATGCAGTTCACATGTGAGAGCAAGTTCACAGCCCAACAAAGAGGGATCCACCTGGGCACACGATTCCACAATGAAAGGGCCTCTCTGGTCAAGGACAGAGGGTTCTCATGTTCTGAGTTCACATCATCAACAGAGCGGTCATTCAGAGAAAGAGCAGTGAGAGGCAAACAAGCAAGGGCAACTGAAGGAGTGTCTGAAACCACCACACGGCTCTTTCTGCTCGGGAAACTGTCTCGACGCTACAAGTGAGGTTTCTGGGATATCAGGCAAACCAATCCTTTCTAGCAAGCTAGAACACAGACAAGCCATTGCTAGCAAGCCGTACAGAGTCATCGCTTTATAGTTTTGCCTCACCTGGGACAGAGGGTACCCACTCCTTACCGTTACTCAGAACAGATGTGATGGAATTGGCAAGAGTTTTGATGAAAAAGAAGATAGAAAATGAAAAGTGGGAAAGAATTGGGAGAAAGGGAAGGAGAGGGAGAAGGAAGAGGAAGAGGAGAGGGGGAGGAGAAAAAAAGGTGTTGGCGGGGGAGAGAATCATTGAGAGCCTTCCTTTGTGTCTGAATTTCCAGATTGGCTCTCATTATGAGTCTATTTTTTTTTTGTTATTACTTGAACCTAGAAATAAATTCATTTGCAGACAAGAGTCTCCTGATAAAGGTGGTTAACCTTCAAATGGGGGAAGGAACATCAGACTTAGGATGGTGGAAACAGGAGCAGGGAGCCCGTTTGCTCAGTTTCCCATTGTATCCTATAGACTGGCCACAGAAATAGCCCTGGTGGTAGGTATCTGAATAATTCAGTCAACTTAACTGAAACATCAGTGGTTACTAGTACTGACATCTCAGGAACCATGGCAGTTGCAGGGTCATTGTGCTGGTCACCACTCATCTCTAAAAGCACTGGGTACTGTACTGGCTGGTTTTATGTTGTCAACTTGACACAAGCTGGAGTTATCACAGAGAAAGGGGCTTCCCTTGAGGAAATGCCTCCATGAGATCCAGTTTGTAAGACATTTTCTCAAAAGGGTAGGAGGGCCCATTGTGGGTGATGTCATCCCTGGACTGGTGGTCCTGGGTTCTATAAGAAAGCAAACTGAGCAAGCCAGAGGAAGCAAGGCAATAAGTAACATCCCTCCTTGGCCTCTGCATCAACTCCTTCTTCCTGATCTGCTTGAGTTCCAGTCCTGACTTCCTTTGGTGATGAACAGCAATGTGGAAGTGTAAGCTGAATAAACCCTTTCCTCCCCAACTTGCTTCTTGGTCATGGTGTTTTGTGCAGGAATAGAAACCCTGACTAAGACAGGTACCAGAGGGGAAAGTGTTTTATACATGAGTTCTAGTCTTGGACAGGAGCCAACTTTGTATAGAAAAAGTCACAGGAAGACATTGAACATATCTGAGCCCAAATGATTTATTCCATCTCTGTGAATAAATGAGTGAAAGAGCCCCAAAATAAATTTAAAATACACACAAATTCAGCTCTAGGTCCTGTGACCTATAGTTGGTCTGCTTCACAGGCTGGCTCTGCTCGGTGCTTGAGTTACTGGCTTATTGTTTTTTGTTTTTGTTTGTTTGTTTTGTTTTGTTTTGTTTTCTTGACAATGTAATATAAATAACCACTTTGGATTCCCACCACATTTCTCATCTTTTCTCAGTTATAACAGTTAGTGGGTCAGTTAATCAGGGTCAATAAATTAATTTCACAGTGATGAAGATGCTCTCAACTGGTGTCTTCCAAGCCTGGCCAGACGGGATAGTGTGGTGTGCCTACCCATAACATACAGAGCTTAGGCTGCTATGAAGTCACCCTTCAGCAAGCCTTGAACTCCAGCCACTCAAAAGGGCTAATAAAATGGAGAGAGGATATGTCCATTTCCAGTGTCTCTTTCGTACAATATTATGAGGTTGTAAACCAATTAAATCCTCCACAGAGGGAAACTGAAGAGGGAGTTAAAATTTGCTGCTTATGTGAGACTGTATCAGTGTCCAAGTCCAACTGCTGTGTTCAATCTGTACTGTCCAAGAAACGGTACAAGCATGGCTTAGCACCACAGGACTCTTCCCGTTCTCGTTGTGTGTATGTGTGTGCGAGCACATGTGTATGTGGGGTTTGCATCGGTACCATGGCACACATGTGCCCAGAGGACAACATTTAGGAGTTGACTCTCTCCTTCCACCTTGGTGAGGTGAGGCCTCTTGTTTCTGCTGTGCTGCATACTGCAGGTGTGATGGTTTGTATATGGTCATGGAGGGGCACTGTTAGAGGGTATGGAGAGTTGAAATAGGTGTGTCACTGTGGGTGTGGGCTTTAAGACCCTCATCCTAGCTGCCTGGGAGCTAGTCTTCCACTAGCAGCCTTAGATGAAGATGTAGAACTCTCAGCTCCTCCTGTACCATGCCTGCCTGGATGCTGCCATGTTCCTGACTTGGTGATACTGAATTGAACCTCTGAACCTGTAAGCCAGCCCCGATTAAATGTTGTCATTTATAAGACTTGCCTTGGTCATGGTGTCTATTCACAGCAGTAAAACCCTAAGACAGCAGGTAAGTTGGACCATGAGCTTCCAGGAGAGTCTTCGATCTCTACCTCCCATCTTATTTAGGAGAACCAGATGCATGCTGCTTGCCAAATCCTGCTCTTTCATGTGAACTCCAAGGAACAAACTCAGGCTGTCAGGCTTGTGGAGCTGGTGCTCCCCACAGGATCCCCTCTCCCACAGAGTCTTATTTCTCATTTCCACTTTGTAGTCTCTTGTTACTTAGTTATTGTTTTCTGAGCACTACATTTAGTCCAGGTTCTGCTTCAGGTACTTAAAATACAATGGAAAATACGAGGGACCAAGGCCTACTCCCGGCTAGCTTGGTGTTGGTGTGTGACAGAAAAGTTAGTGAACATATTAAAAACAGCAGCAACCAAACCAAGCAACAGCAAAGAACACCATAGGTTCTAGTGAATACGGTTGGGAGCTGCCTTTATTCTTTGGCCTCTGTTATACTCTGCTTGTAACACGTCTACTTGAGATTAAACATTCCCTCTTAAAAATTTGAAATTTCCATGTATCCCGTATCATCTAACGGGTGTACCTGTGAGATGAAGAAAGAAGAGAAGAGGGAGGCAAGAGGAAAGAGGGAGGGAGGAAGGATAGGAGGGAGAGAAGAGGGTGAGAGAGAGGAAGAAGAAGGGAGGAAGGAAAGGAAGGAAGGAAGAGAAAGTCAGAAGAGAGGAAAAGACCTCCTGCGGCTAGTGGGGCCCTGTCAGTCTCTTCTCCTTTGTACCTAGAGCTAAAAGAGGAGTTTTCATGTTGTGTTTATCAGCTTTGGGAGTCCTAGATGTGGGCTTCAGTAACAATGCCCTTCACGAGAACAAATGCACCTCAGGTGGAGGGGACAACCCTGCAGTGATATCAACTGGACTTGGCAAGCGGCAAGCATTTGATGCTTCTACCTCAAGATGGGAGCTAGAGACCAAGGAATCACCCATAGTCCAACTCGCCCGCAGTATGCAGTGTGGCAGGAACAAGAGACCCCACTTCAGCAAGGTTCAGCCCCTGCTCTTTTTTGGCCCATAATTTTTCTTTAATTTCATCATTCCTAAAAAAAAAAAAAAAAAAAAAAAAAGAAAGAAAGAAAGAAAGAAAGAAAAAAAAAGTCACATGGCTCGTCTTCAAGAAAGTCTGGAAAAGTAGATGAGAGAGGCTGTTTGGAATGTGAACAATACTCCGGATAAAAGGGCTTGCCTCGTGGAGGATCCTGTGGACTTTTAGAAGGTGTGGCTTTAAGGAAAGTCCCTATGCCGCTGGGGGACATGCCCTCAAGTGGTTTCTTTCTCTCCTGTTTTATAGCTCCAGATGTGTCAACACGCTCAGGTCTGTGCCCTTGTGTGTTTATTTTGTTCTTCTTCCGAAGGAGACTGTAGCATTCCCCCTCCACCCCCCAAACCTTAACACGATGGCCATACTAATCAGGCCATAAAACTTAGTGCTTAGACAGCACTACCTGCCAAAACTAAAACAAAGACCTAATTGATTAATGCTATAATTCTGGGGAAGTCTCTAAATGTACTAATATTACTTTTTGGTCCTCTACAGTTGTGATTCTAGCTAATTGTTCTTGTTAATTAAGTATGTCAACCCAGAATATGGCTCTTGTGCACAATGACTTACAAACGAGTTAAAGCTTACAGTGAGAAAGGCTCAGGGATACACTAGGATCCTCAGACATCTAGTCTAGCTGCTGGCTGGTTAATAAAGGCTTTCTATTGGCTTAAACCCATGCATGTCCTAGTCTTCTCTGGTGGACATCCCACAAGAGACACTGCTCCGGGCCCTTTGCTGTAACAGTAAGAAACAGAATCCTGCAGGAGGCAAACACTTTGAAAATTATACCATATCCCATAATTGTGAGATCCAGTCAATAAAAAAAAATCTTGTCTTATAAGTAAGTCTGTCAGAGCACCACAGGACGTGGCTGTTGAGGTGGTTAGACTTAGAACCAAGTAAGGGATAGGCATTGAGATGTCCTGTAACACCATTTCCAGGAAGGATTGATGGAGGAGGATGAGCCTCATCCAAAGTGGTGGCACCTTCGAGTCGCAGCCCAGACACACAGAACTCCAAGCTCTGCTTGGCTTACTTGACTTCATTTCTTGCTGATGAGAACGTCCGTTCCGTCACAGGAGAGTGCACCCCACATGATAGTTTGTGTTTGAAAGCTTACTAAAAATAGGAATTCATGGACCTGGGGAGATGGCTCAGTTGGTAAAGTGCTTCCTGAGCAAGGATGAAGACCTGAGTTCAGTCCCTGATACCCATCTAAAAATCCAGAACTCACAATCCCAGAGCTGGGGAGGCAGAGTCAGGGGGGATCCTGGAACTCTTTCTCCAGTCAGGTTAGCCTAACCAGGGAGCTCCAGGTGTCAAAAAAACATGCAAGCAAAAACCAGTGAGGACAGCTGACCTCTCTCCTACACAAATGCTCACATACATGCGGGTGTACATACAGGCACACACATACGTATAAACATGAATTTCTTCTTGGGGTGTCATATGTGTATACATATATATATATACACACACACACACACACACACATATATATATATGTATATGTGTGTGTGTGTGTAAATATATGCCATATATAACATGTGCTATATGTAATATACATTATATATAATCTATACATACTTAATAAAATCTATCTGAATTTTTGGATGAGATGTCTCACCCAAAGAGACTAGAATCTTAAAATTGGCATCCATTCCTCACTAATATAACTTGATTTTGCTGTGCAGAGTTCCTTGTGTGGGGGCTTGCAGCCCCTAACTCAGAGCTTACAGCAGCTAGTGCCTAGGTAGGGACAAGGCTACAGGGGCTGGCATACGATGAGGACATCCCATCCCCTTTCTTGTTGGAAAATGTCTTTCCCATCAGGATACTTTTGGGGCAAATATTTAATTCCCATCTGCACTGGCCTGGCTATTTTCATCTCTGATATTCGAACCCTTCTGCCCTGAGGGCCCTCTGTGGGATGGCAATGCTACTAATGACCCTAACTGTGCATGCCTACCCCTCCTCCCTCCATTACCTCCATCACCCTTGGCCACCATGCTTTTAAGGGAGGGTGCCTCATCCCTGGTCAGAAGCCGGGCAATGGCTCTGAGAAGCCGCATGGGCCTGGAGTATGTTTTCTTTGCTGCGCTGTTACCACATAAGAGTGGTCAGAAGTCACTCAGCACTCTTTCTGTGATCTCAGAGTTTCAGTAATTTGGATAAAAGGGAAGAGATGGGTTCTTATTAGAGCCCTTTAGAGCCTAGAGCTCTAAAATGGGACAGGGCAAGGTCAGATAGGCCAAATTGAAGGCCGTGTGAATTTTTAATACTTTCTGTCTTGCTCAGGCACTAAAGCACACACAGAGGCAAGGGAATGCATTCCTCAAAAGCCTACACCCCACCGCTTCTCAGATGTGCTGAAGGCAGGCTATCTGAAGGCAGACATTTGATAATGCAGTTTAAATAAAGTCTTGGAGGCCTTTGGAAATGATTTTCTTTAAGTTTCATGAACTTTTTAAAAAGAATCCATCCAACCATCCATCCATCTACTCATCTATTCATTTACTTTTTGAGACAGGGTCTCAATATATAGCCCACATTGGCCTCAAACTGGAGATCCTAATTGCTGAGATTTTAGGGGTGTCCTACCACACTTGGCTCATTTTGCTTATTTGTTAGTTAGTTGTTTTTTAAGACCCAGACTGCTTTGAACTCACTTTGGTCCTGCCTCAGCCCACCCAATGCTGGGGTTATAGGTCTGTGCCACCAAACTTGTCTCTGTAGCATCACTGACATCAATGGCTTGGGTTCATCAACCCTTCTGACAGTTAGCAGTCTTCAGGGGCTGTTGCTGGAGTGTTCAGTCGTCAGGTATTGTGTCTTGATCTCTGTGGCATATGGGGTAGACACTATGATTTCATAGTCAGTGCGACATCTGAGCCAGAGCCTTGCAGATGATGTGCATGACAAACTGAGCATGGTGCTGTAGGCCTGTAGTCACATCAGTGTGATGGCAAAGGCAATGGGTTTAGCCAGGACTAAGACTAGGCTGTGCTAGTCCTCCCTCTTACTCCCCTTCTAGAATGGGAAGTTGTCTCTGGGTGTTTCATCCACTCAACTGTACCTGATGCCTCTCTCATTGTCAAAGCCTCTGGCGGGGGGGAAGACCTGGGTTTCTGGAAAGGGCCAGGCCCTGACCTATGTGGACCTGCACTCTCACACAGGGTCAAAAGGGTAGGACAAGTGCATAGACCCTGTGTGGCGTCCACACGAAGGTAGACTTTCTACATAATCATCAATGGGAGCTTCCCTTTAGGCATCTTTCCTGGAACAAACCCATCTAGTGAGGGCAAGACTGCTTTGTGATGCTCTATACCATCTCCATGGGGGAGGAGCTGGGCTTAGTGCCCGAGAGAGCAGAAGGCCTCCAGCAGGTGTGGAAGTAATAGAGTTGGAGAAGGAGTAGCCTGGGAAGATGGAAGGGAGACCTAGGGAGTGCCTGACCCTCCTGCGGTTTTCCAGTTTCCTTATGCATTGGGTTGTATGCATCAGAGTAACTTGCCATGGAACTGCCTATTCACTGGGGGCAAACGGCCCAGTTGCCCCTCTTTAGAGGATATATCCTTGTGTACTGGTAGTCTCTCCCATGACTGTGGTTCTCATAGTCCAGAAGCAGCCCAAGCTCTGGTTGGAATTCCCTGTGCTCACTTTAACCGCCCTCTCTCCTGTCTTGTCACAGGAGATGATGAATGTTGGGGTAGAGTCCGTAGCTTCTTTGTGTCATTCCTCCATTCCTGCCTGCCTTGCTCCAGACTTGAGGGCAGCATCCTGGCCCTGCCTGCCCTGTGCTGTCTCTTGGTGGCATTTGGTTTTTTGGAGCTGCAGTGTTCAAGCCCTGCTGAACTTGAGCATCGTCAAGTTCCTCCAGTCCTGCCTCTCTGGGGATCCTGTTCTGAGAGTTCAGCATAGGATCCTAGGGCTTCATTCTGCGTGCATCATCTCCAGGGTAGGCATAGGACTTTAGTATGCAGTGGAGCGCAATGTTGATGGGACACGTGAACATGCCACTGCTTCGCGTAGGGCTGGGCAGCACGATAAAGTCCCCTACTCCTTATAGTCCTCCACAAAACAAGCGGAATCACAGAAGGCAAAAGGCATCAGAGGCAGGAAGGAACTCTTTTCATAAAGATTTATTTTATTTTAAACGATGCCTATGTGTGTGGAGGGGGTGAGTCTGTGCGCGTGAATACAGACACCTGTAGAGGCCTGAGACTTGAGATGACTTCAAGGTGGGTTTGCAGGCTGTTATGAACTGCCCAGCGTGGGATGCTGGAAACCAAGCTTGGGTCCCCTGCAAGAACAGTGAGCTAGCACTCTTAAATGCTGAGTCATCTCTGCACCCCCTAAGGTAGGAAGGATTCTAATTGGGTTGGTCTGTCACCAGAGCTGGCCCTTTGAGGACACACCCAAGGCAAGGTGACAGACAGTATTTCATCTTTCTAAACTTTGTTCACAATACAAGAGTGAGCAAAATACCAGAGTCAAAACCAGAACTAGTCTCACTCAATATTTTTTAAAATGGTTTTCATTGAAGTAAAATATGTATACCATGTGACAACCGCCTCTCCATCACCGTGACAAAATGACCGACAGGAGCAAGCTTTAGGAGGGAGGGACTTGTTTTGGCTCACGGTTTCTGAAGGGTTCAGTCCACCAGAGTGGGAAAGGCATGAGGGCGGGTCTCAGTACTGGAGGCTAGGGGCATGTGGCATTGACTGCTCACATCGGGTAGGCTAGGAAGCAGAATGCTGTAATTAGGGGCTGGGCTCTAGATCTCAGTCTAACCTCTAATAAGCAATGTCTCCCAGCCTCTGGATAGCTCTTCAATCTGAAACCAATGGCTGGGGTCAAGTGCTTGGAACATGAGCCTACGCATGTGTGAGATGCATTTCTGAAGCAGTCCATACATAGCACAGAGAGTTTGTCACCTAGAACATTTCCAGTGCACGGTGGTATCAAATACTTTGTAGCTATCACTGCCAGCCACTTCCAGTTCACCCAGTTCTGACAAGAGTTCTCATGGGACAAACATCCAGAAAGCAGAGCTGGGATTTTGCAGAGAGCACACGAGTGCCCGAGTTTATCTTAGTAGGGACAAGGACCCATGGAGGAGCCACCAGGGCCAACACTGTTTTCCACCTCTGAAGCCTCTTTGGCGGATGGAGCTGGATGGCTTTGCTTATGGCCGCCCTCTCCTGGTATCGAGAGATAGTGCAACTACTTAGCATGAAAAATAAAAGTCCTAATAGGATGAATTGGGGCATTTTGTCAAGTCTTATAGTAAAACCTTTTGGCTGCACTCCCAAACGCATACCCCTCTACCTGTCTTCTTACTTTTATGGTGACAGACCAACCCAATTAGAATCCTTCCTACCTGGGGGTGCAGAGATGACTCAGCAGTTAAGAGTGCTAGCTCATGGTTCTTTTTACTTTTATTGGCCTCATCTTTTCAATTTTATTTTTCTTTTGTGTGAGTGCCTGCAAATGTGCACGTGTACGTGTGTGTGCATGTGTGTACGTGTGTGCCTGTGTGTTGTATGGGTGTGCTTGTGTGTGTGTATGTGTGTACTTGTGTATTCAAGTGTGGGCAGGTACATGTGTGTCTGTGGTGTGCATGCACATGGAGGCCAGGGGTCAGCCTCAGGTCTTGATCCTAAAGAGCTGTTTATCATGTGCTTTTTCTAAATGAAGTTGGTTCTTCAATGAGTTGATACAGGTATGTAATGCATTCCGGTTACCTTCTCCCAGCCCTCCGTATCTCCTGCCTCCTGCCTTCCCCACGTTCCTTTTCAGATCCATGATTGTTGGTCTTGTTAGGAGACCCACTGGTTTAATGGGGGCCATCTGTGTAACCGCTGGATTGAGATGATCTATTGGAGCCTGGTGTGTGTGTGGGTCATTAGTGTGAGCATAACTGAAGGTAATGACTCCCTTTTCCCTTGAATCTATTCATTTAATTCAGCAGCCCCCGAGGCCTCTTCCATCTCTGTCTGGCTATTGATGGGCTCCTTCTTGTGCAGGCATCTGTGCTTGTTGAGAATCTATGATTACAAGTGTCCCTGTCATATCCAGGAGACAGCATTCTGTAGCCTGCTCCCTTTGCTCCTGCCCTTAGGGTCTCTATGTCCTCTCGTTCACAGAGCTCCCTAAGCTTTGTGAAGGATGGTAGAAGTATCTTGTTTAGGGTTAAGCACTGAACCATCACTTATTTGCAACATCCGACACAGTCATAAAGACCTTGCTTTTGTCTCACTTCACTGTTGCCGGAGGCCATGGGGCCAGGTTCTAGGAATGTGTTTCTTAGGACTATGCACCACCATGTTTTCAGAGACAAGATCTCTCCATTGCCTGAAGCTCACAGACCAGGGAAAGCTGGTTGGCCAGTGGGCTTCACTTGCTTCCACCTGCCCAGCAGTGAGCTTATAAGTACATGCTACAGTGCCTGGCTTTTGTGTGGGTTCTGGGGATCTATTAATTGGATCTTGAAAATACATAGGCTGCTGGAGCCATCTTTCCAACTCGTTTGCTTACTTCTAGATGAGTCCAAATAGCTTTCAGGCCATGTTAACAATATTTAAGTGGAACTTGGTTGGTCTGGCCAGATAATGGTTTATTGTTTTTGATATCAAGATGTTTGGATGAATAATGAAAACTTGTGAGTTAAAGTGAATAATTTGACTTTAGTAACAAAAAAAAAAAAATCAATGAGGGAGTCTCTTCTGGCTTCACTGTCATCATCTGGAGACTCACACAGTTTCCTTGGCTCCTGATGCTTCTCTCTGCACTTTTAGATCAAGCTGCTCTGCTAGGAGAACTTAGGAGGCAGTGAAGGCTCACACCTCAGCTCAAGGTTCCCAGCACAGCCCCCAGGCAGCAGACTGCAGCAAGTCTACTGCTGCTGTGGGTTTTCTCTCTAGTTATACGTTGAGCCCATGAAGAAATTGTACAGCTATGTTATGACCTGTACCAGTCACCTGACGACACATGGTTTGATTCTACCCTTGGAAATTTAGCTTGAAGTCAAGACATTCTAGGCTCCCTCATGACATTCTGACAGACACTGGCATCCCTCACAAGGGAGCTGAGATGGGTACCCCAGTGTCTTTCTTTTTCTTTGTTCCCGGTCCTCTTTAGTTGCTTGATTTTTCTATTAGGTTTTGTGTTCGGATTCCTTGCTTCATCTGAAGAGTCTTGCTGCCTCCAGTGCAGATGAAGGGAAGCGAAGCCTAGGTTTGCTGGCTCCATCTAGAAGTAGAGGTGCTAGAGTGTGGGGTAGGAAAGGAGATCGTGGGGTAGGAGATGCCACAGTCCTAGAGCTGCCAAGGGTGATTTTGAGAGTCCTCCGATTCCCTGTCTGTCTTTTTGGTAGGATCTCCTCTTCCAGGCTTCCTCACTAACAGGAAGAGGCCTTTGCTCCACTTTCCACGCACCCTTCTATCCCCACTGCCTTGAACTTGGCCACTGTTACAACATTTGTTACCTGACTCATGATTAGGGTGTTGGCACTAGAGACCCCAGTTTGATATCTTTTTACTCCTGTTGGCTTGAAGAGTTTTCTCTTTGCACTGAAAATACTATGGGAATTGCCACAAGAATCCAGCCCTGCTTCCAGAGCTTGCTCAGACATCTGTCTCTATAGAAGTATTTCTTGATATGCATTCTGCCTAATCTTGAACGCCTTTGTATTTAGATCTCTCGTGCCACCAGCTTTATGTATGTTTATGTATGCATGTGGAGGCCAGAGATTGCCACTTCTCCATTTCTCTCTACTTTATTTTATGATTATATATGTATATGTTTGTCATGTCCATCTAGGTGTCTGCCAAGGCCAGAAAAGGGAGTTAGAGCCCCTGGAGTTTGAGTTACAGGTGGTTGTAGGCTGTCTGATATGGGTCTTGGGAGCTGAATTCTCATCCTATGAAAGAGCATCTAGCAGCTGTTAACCACTGAGTCATCTCTCTAGCCCTACCCACCTTATTTTTTGAGATAGAGTCTCTCAATGAACCTAGACCTTTACTTATTCAATTTGACTGGATGGTCAGTAAGGCCCAAGGATTTTCTTGTTTCTTCCTCTCTAATTCTGGGTTTGCCAAGCACACCCCACCCACCCCACACACCTGGCTTTTGTGTGGATGCTGGGGATCCAAGCCAAGCCCTTCTGCTTTCCAGGCAATCAATGGACTAACTGAACTATCTTTTTAGCTCATGTTAGCAAATTTGAAATTACTCTACCCTCTTTCTACATGTTGGTAGCTTACACTCCACATATAATTATAAACTGGACTAAGACATCGTGGTGGTAGTTTGATTTAAAGCTGAAATCTATCCATTGGCCATCCATCCATCTCTTCTCACATCTCTTCTTCTCTGGTCTAGATACAAAAACAGTAAAAGGGACTTAGATGGAAGTATCCGTAAATTAGCAAAGCTGGTCTAGCTCAGCTTCAGTGACAAAACTCCTAAGCCCTGCGTAGGCAGCCTAAGGCTGAATGAAGGATAAAGTTGGGAAATCTACAAATATGCAAAAGAGTAATGCCGGTTAAGTCACTTCCATTTAAGAGTGTTTTCCTAATCTTAATTAAGGATTTTAATTCTTTAATTAATTTCATCGCTTTTCATGGTGAGCATTTCCCATCTCATTTGTGGTTTTTAAAATGTGTCACTAACTTTAGAGATTATGTTTTAGTATGAATTAATTCTACTAGCAAGCCAAGAGTGGAAATCAGGAGTGCTTACCTTACCGGGATTTAATAATTACCATCTTAGCATTTCTGCATTTTTAGGCACTGCTTGTCTCTCTATTCACTTCCTAAGGTTGCTCTTGCAAGGTGTGACTTTTTCCTTTTTTCTCTCTGTATTCCTTCTCTTCAAAGAAGCTTAGTGTAGGAGGCGGAGCTGGGCTGGGATGTGTGTGACTATAAAGTCCTCCCTCCTCCAGTGGGCTAAGAGACAAGCAGGCTCTTTGAGGAGAGAGAAGCCCTTGGCTGATTGAGCAGCTCCACGGTACGTTCTCAGCTTTTGCTTTCTCCTCTCTGTAAGTGCCGCCCTTGCTGTGGCTTGTTGCAGTCAATGTGATGGGTCTGGCACCTCTGGTCTGGGCATCATTTTCTGCCAAGATTTGAATCCCTTGGGTTCCTTCAAGGGATGGGGTAGGATGCTGCTCCGCAGATTACCTTCTCTCCATTTGAGTTGGTTTGTAAATGAAGGAATTTCTGCAAGAATTTCTGGGGCATGATTTTAAAACATGTTCCCTTTCTTGATCAATGGATAGAGGAGTCCTCAGAATAGCTTTCCTAACGACTCCCCTATCTACTGGGACTCTGAATCAAGTAAGTTTTCTTAAATCAATGCTCTGGTGAGATAGAATTAACTCAAGAAGGGATAAATTCAGACAGCAACTTTTCTTTGCTAGCAAAAGGAGAGCGGGCTCCACTTGTCTTTACTCTCTGCGGCTGTCTGGATCTCTTGGCTGATTGGAATGGGCATCTCTTGTATTATTTAGAAGTCAATGAGAAAGCAAGAGGCTGGGTAAATGACTAAAGGTTTCACTTCTAGTTCACTTTAAGGCTCGTGCGGACATTCTTGGTGTTGGGACTGCAGAATGTCCGGTGTCCTTTGGATGTGCTGTAACCATGTTAACAGGAGCATCCTCACTGTGGCAGGAGTTCTGCCTTCTCAGAATCCCGGGAGTGAAGGGAGGGCCGCTTCAAGACTGTGACTTTGTAGTTATCATTCTTTAAAGTTTGGGATGAAGTTGCCCTCACCTAGGACTATATTCTTTGTATATGAATTGGTGCTCCTTTTGGCGTCTATAAAAGCAGCAGGCTCTAGGCTCCTCTGTGGCCCCCTTGCTGTCCATCTGGTTCTAGAAGGTTCTTTGGCAAATAGCACCTTTAAGCTCTGTTTGTGGCCTGTGTTTGTCCACTGCTCCTTAGAGCAGGGTCCTGGGGACCATTGTTGTTGTTATTATTATTAATATTATTATTATTGTTATTGTTATTGTGGTGGTGGTGGTAGTGGTTTATTTTGTTGACACAGGGTTTCTTTATGTAGTCCTGGCTGTCCTGGAACTTGATATGTAGAAAAGACTGACCTCAGATACACAGAGATCCTTCTGCTTCTGTCTCCCAAGTACTGGGATCACAAGTATGGGCCCTATGTCCATCTGGATCCAATAATCTTAAACTTCCATAAAATTTGCCATTTTGCCAGTTTTTAACCCACCTGTTCAGACTTCTATTCTGTTGCAACTAGAAAAACAGGAGAATGTCTTCAACAACAACAACAACAAAAGTTTTAGATCTTCTCCATAGTGAGTTACAGGTGAGGGTCAAGGTGATCCCCTACAGGCCTGTGCACCTTTGCACACACCTCTATCGTGCTATTGCCAGAACAAGGATGGAGAGATGGATGTCTCTGAGTGGTGTCACACATCTCTGAAGTCTCTGAAGTGTCACTCTCCCCATTACAATGAATAATTGATGGGAAGGAAGAGAGGAGCAGGAACAGGATGGAGTTTGGTGCCAGGCCCTCTGGAGCGTTCCCAGAGCACAAGCCAGTGCCCCCTCCTACTTGGCTCTACAAAGGCAGCATCTTTTTCATTTGTGTTTACCATAAAGGGACACAACTGTCCATCTTTCCTGAAAATGGCATCTTAGGATCAGTTCAGTTGCTGAGAAACTCAACCTAAGAGGAAATTGTAAAGACAGGCCAAATACTACTATCATATGAAGACAATAACATCACCGATTCTCATGTGTGTCTGATTCAGAGAATGTGAGAATATTCCATTGCTAATGATGACTTATAGATTGCAAAAATGATTTATTAACACTAGTAATAAAAGACACAGGGGTGCTGTTGAGGTAGCTCAGGGAGTGAGGGTGACTTCATCCGAGCCTGAGGATGTGAGATTAATCCCCAGAACTCACATATTGGAAAGAGAGAACCAATTCCTTCCAACTCTTGTAAGACCTCCATATGCAAGCTACCCCTCCTCCTTGATACCTCTTCCAACTTAAAAAAGCCACAGTGGTCAGCTTCTCCAAACAAAACTCCTTTCTTTCTTCCTTCCTTCCCTCCTTCCTTCCTTTCTTCTTGCCTTTCTTCCTTTCTTTCTTTTATATTCTTCTCTCGTATATTACACCAATCACATTTTCTCCTCCCTCTACTCCTCCTAGTTCCTCCTCCCCACCTTCCATCTCTTCCAAATCCACTCCTCCTCTGCTTCCCATCAGAAAAGAGCTGGCTTCCCAAGGATACATTGCATAACAGGTCACAATAAGACAAGACACATACCCTCATATCAAGCTGGATGAGGTAAACCAGTAGGAGAAAAAGGGTCCCAGAAGTAGACAAAAGAGTCAGAGACAGACCCTGCTCCCATTATTAGGAATCCTACAAGAACACCAAACTATACAGCCATAGCATATATGCAGAGGGCCTAGGTCAGACCCATACCAGCTTCCTCCCTGATTGTCATCAGTCTCTGGGAGTCCGTATAAGCCCTGGTTAGTTGATTCTGTGGTCCATGTTCTTGTGGTGGCCTTGACCACTCTGTCACAAAATAACTTTCTAATGGTTTACATTTGATAGTGCATTAACATAGTAATAAAGACTATCTCTATCTTCTTAAAGGGATATTGAAGTGGCACAAAGCTACTCACTGTTTCAAGGTTGGGATTAGGGATAGCATGGTTGGGTTGGAACCTTTATGTGTTATTTGTCAATTGTGGGACTCTGGAAAAGTTGGCTTCTCTGTGTTTTGTCTTTCTCATTCATTTAAAGGTTCTCATTGGAAGGTAGTCAAGAGCTCAGCACGGAACCTGGCGCACAGTGGGCATGAGGCACACCTGTTCTTTATTTCTGGCATGTAGAAATATTTCTGTGCTGGTGGAGTATGTATTTTTATGCCCTAGAATGAGTAACATTGCACTGTTCATGAGTTCAAGTTGACCTTGGAAGAACATTGGACTGAAGCTTACATGAGACTGCCTCGTCAGCTCCTGACAATTATAGATTGTGTTCTTGAACAATTTCATGACCTGTTCTGTGAACGTTTTAGTGCAGTCTAAGAGCGGATGTTCTGTCTAATCTGTAGCATAGCAGTGCAGACCAAAGTTCTACAAGTGTGGTTCGTACCTGCAGACTCACTCAAAGAGCACAGGAAGGTAAGTCTAGAGCAGTGTTCTCAACCTGTGGGTCATGTCCCCTTTGGGGTCACATATCAGCTATCCTGCATATTAATACTTACATTATGGTTCATAACAGTAGATAGTTATGAAGTTGCAATGAAATAGTTTTATTCTTGGGGTTTGTTGAAAAATGAGGAACTGTATTAATTGGTCACAGAACCCTGGTTGAGAACCACTGGTTTGGAGTCTCAGAGTGGTCTCTTGAGTGAGCCTGTGATGTAAACCTCTGTTGCCTGTGTGGGAAGTCGGAGGAACTGCTGTTTTAGGCTTAGAACCACCCCACGCTCTCCTCCTGGGGAAGGGAGGGAGCATCTTCATGACATATTGACATATTATGAAGTTGTGGAAACATAGATATGTTCTAAGAGCCCACCTTGATTGTAAATTTTCACTGAGATCACCTCTTGGTGGGCATAAGGAGCCCACTAAATGCACTAGACCCCTTAGGAATCTCCGAAAGGATTATAAGTCAAAATATCTGAGATGTGGAAAAAATATAGAGCCAAAAGTTTCACCGTTAAATAAATTCTAGAACTGGCTGAATTCTACAGCCCCACCCCCCATGGATCTGACTTTAAGGTACACTCATTGGCACTTACTGTAGTGATCAGCTTCGGCTTCATTTAGGATGGTATAGGAAGCAAGCACGTTTTGTCTTGTGCCCCGGGTACTACCTGATGGGAGCTGCAGAAATTACATGGAGGAGCTGTACGTGGTACATAGTTGATGCTATTGGCATCGCGTGATTGATGCTGTAGGAATTACCAACTTATACCAACGATTCTTCTGACCATGAGACTCAGGATGTTGAGACTGGTTTCTTTTAGTTTAACATTGTGTTGGGAAAAAATATA
Organism: Montemys delectorum; assembly: GCA_019843815.1. Lineage (NCBI taxonomy): Eukaryota > Metazoa > Chordata > Mammalia > Rodentia > Muridae > Montemys > Montemys delectorum. Next base: position 1,980 of record JADRCD010231915.1, on the reverse strand, counting down.
TTGCAGGGAAGTGGTGTGTGTCTTTCATTCATCTTCTCATCCTCTTCAATGGATAACATCACATATCACTACTGGATTTTTACTAGACCCAGGCTAGGGAACTGAGGTGGGAACTGGCCACAGATGCCACTCATATTTCCCACGCTTTTCCCCCATGCTCTCATTAGTGTGTGTAGTTCTATCACACAGCTATCAGGCTTTGGAATTGTCCCATCCAGAGAAAAGTCCCTGGGCTGCTCCTCCTAGTCACACTCATGGTCCCCATCCACCTGTCTGAGCTGCAGCTCTTACATTGGTCTCTGCTCATGTGTGTGTGTGTGTGTGTGTGTGTGTGTGTGTGTGTGTGTGTGTGTGTGTGTGAGCTTGGTGCACTTTCCCAGCTCTGGCAGAGCTTGCAGTTGGCCATGTTCTTCCCTTGGCTTCGGCCATCATCGAGCTCGGGGTTCCTTATGTGCTTGGACAGAGTCACCATAGCCGTCATGGTTCAGTCTCTTTCTCTTACTTTACGCCCATTCACTTCGTGCGTTCTTCCTTTCTTTGCCTTACAGAATCTTTTAGTAGGTCTTTTCAAATCTCTATTCACTGAGGTGGAATAAAAAAAAAATCCTACACTGAAGACAAATCCCTGCCATGTTTTCTCCGTTCACTCATTAGTTTCATCAATCCCCATGTCCCTTGACCCTCATTGCCCATCCAGAGCTCGGCTTTGCATCCCTTCTTTCTTGTCTTGCCCCTTTCGCTGCCCTCATAGTTGCATTGGCTGAGGACAGAAGCCTTAGGTCCCAATATTTTCCCTCACACAAAGCAGAGAGTGCTCTAGCTGCTTCTAGATGAGTGTTTTGGAGGTGAGAAGTTGGACATCAGCCTGACCTCCCTCCTTTGCATTGTTTCCTTGCTACACTGACTGGATGGTTTGATGTCTAACTATCCTTAAGTAACTTCTGGATACTTCTGGCCCTGTTTATTTCATTGCATCAGACCCAGTGGGGTTTTTGTAAATATTCTGATCTCTGCTTAGCTCAGTAGGATTTAGCCTGTTCACATTTGCACATAGGACATCTGCTTCTGAAATGATGGTTCCTTACAGAAATCTCCATGTTCTCCAATGCTTGACCAGTGATTGTCGCAGCTGGGCCACCAAGAACATGGACCCAGGAGCTCCCATCCCGGTTGGGTGGATTAGAATCAACAATCTCAAATCCAGTGTCGACCTGTGTTGTTCCTTCCTGGTTCCTTTCTGGACCCAGTGTTCCTTTCAGGACACTGGATGCCATTTGCTGCCATCTCAAGTGCTTTCTATGGTTTGACATTGGCCTATATGATGATACCAGTCTTTGGCATGTCTATGAGGGTATCAATTTCATGGAGAAATGACCAGCAGTCGTTCTGAGAGCCACTCTGCCCACAGGTCTTGTGTTTCACTTTGAACTGCCATGTACCCTCTCTTTCCTACATAGTTGCTTATGTGACCTGTTATGGATCTGGAGAAACATAGTCTTGTGGGATGTCACCCATGCCCAGGCTGCTGTTGGAAAACAACAATATGATTTCCAGGAAACGAAAAAAAAAACCCCTTGAGTTTGCACATAGAAGAATTTATGATCAACATGAAAATTTTAGGCCCATTTCTAGCCAGAATCAATAAAATATTAACCATGATGAATTAAGGACAAAAGCATAATTGTGGCAGGGAAAACATCAGTGAGGCTGTCTATAGAGTTTACTTTACAGGGCCCAAAAATCTAATGAAAACAGAATCAAGCTTGCAGTATTGGGGGCTAAGTACCAGTCAAGTTGTCCATGTGTGAACTCTCTGCAAAGACCCCCCAACTGATGCCTGTCTCCTAACATACACATTATCTACTGTGCTGCATTGAAATCTTCCCCATGGTATTTTTCTGATGCTGATGGATGAGTCCAGGGTAGACAAGTCAGGGAGGAAGGGCTGTGCCTACCATAAAGCCAAGAGAGCCACCTGTG